>PISX010010645.1:0-69410 GCA_004024625.1 Mellivora capensis
GCAGAAGCTTTTGATCTTGATGAAGTCCCAAAAGTTCATTTTTGCTTTTGTTTCCTTTGCCTTTGGTGACATATCTTGAAAGAAATTGCTGTGGCTGATATCAAAGAGGTTACTGCCTATGTTCTCCTCTAGGATTCTGATGGATTCCTGTCTCACATTGAGGTCCTTTATCCATTTTGAGTTTATCTTTGTATACGGTAGAACACACATCTTTTAAGAACCACCAATAGTGCAGTCTAAATCACTACTTAGAATAAAATTCTCCCCATGATGAAGATAGTATTTCATCACATTATTATCCCAAACTCTTTAGCTCATTATGACAAAAACATCTTAGATTTTGTCTTTTCTAAATGAAAGTCTTAGTCATCTTTGAAAGATTAATTTTAAATGATTAATTTCTGGTCTTACCAGAAAGAGATGAATTCATGTTTTCATTTTGGAGTTAGTTTCTACAAAGTTTCAAAGTTCTCTTCACTTGCACTTTCCCTTCCTCCATTTGTTGTAGCAAAAAACCCAAAAAAAAACCAAACAAACAAACAAAAACTTTACCAGGCATATGGCATAGGATGGGGATAGCAGATGATCTATGATGGACCCAAGGTCAAGGCCTTTCCATTGTTGAAGTACATCATGTTGGAAACTATATTATAGGTTCTTGATTTCAGAAATAGGATTCCATGGGGCACCTGGGTGGCTCAGTGGGTTAAGCCTCTGCCTTCAGCTCAGGTCATGATCCCAGGGTCCTGGGATCGAGCCCCACATCGGGCTCTCTGTTCAGCAGGGAGCCTGCTTCCTCCTCTCTCTGCCTGCCTCTCTTCCTGCTTGCGATCTCGCTCTCTCTGTCAAATAAATAAATAATATCTTAAAAAAAAAGAAATAGGATTCCTATAATGATGGTCTCCTACCCCCTTATCACATTGCACTGAAGGGAGTGCTAGAAATGATAAACACACAATCAAAGGCAGGGCCACATTTGAGCCAATTATAGATATTGATTTGTTCCTCAGATCATCTGTTTATAAGATTGTCTCCATAGTTTGATGTGCCAGGTTTAATTATGAATTGCTAATGGATGAACATAAGCATATATATATAAATATGTCTTGGACAGAAGACAACACACATTTTGACAGTATTCATTGAATATGTGTATGTTTGCTTATCAGATGCATCAAACTAATTTAGAAACCTATCATTTGAGTCCTCTTGATTCCAGTAAGGAAGAAATTATTATTGACTTTCTCCAACACAAGAAAACTGAACTAGACCATCATGATCATTCCTTTTAGTTGTAAATTCTGTGATTTTGTGATTTATCTTTTCTTACCAGTTAAAACTAATAACAGATGTCCTGAGGAGTTTTAAGCAAGGTCAGATATGGAACCACTACCATTGCTGTTGTTATACCTGGTCCTGCCAATTTCCAGACCATGATTTGAAAGCAAAACTCTATTTCGATGTGAATTATTTGTGTGACACAGTTCATTTGAGTTTTAAGTCTTATTAATTTTTCTAGGACAGTTACATAAGGAACTTTACTAATACTTAATTACTGACATTTCCTGCTTAAACTATGCTTAGAGGCAAAGAGCCATAAACATTTAGTGAGAAGGATAGGTTTGATTTTTGGCTCTTTCTTATGAGTTGGGTGACTTTTCCATTAAGTTAAGCACTGTGCATTCCCATTTCCTCGTCTTTAAAATACATGTGATTTGTTTCCGAGGTATCTTACTCTTTAATTATTCATTTAGCAAGTATTTATTAAGAGCCTTTATGTTCTAAATACCATGGGAAATTCAAAGATCAATAAGAAACCTTGTGTACTTATATAATAGTGTTGTAGCTTATCTTCCCTTTGTCCCCTTTGGGCACTTTCTTTCCAATGCCTAGTTTTGTTCAGTGGTCATCAAAGTCAGTGCACAAGGCAGCGCACGGGGTGAAGGACGAATATACAAGAACTTCAACTCTGATTTGTGTTTTGTCCATTTCCTGGGTAATTTTTTATTTTGATACTTTCAAACTTAGAGCAAAGTTGCAAAAATCATATAAAGAACTCCCATATATCCTTTGCTGGATTCACTAATTATTCAAAGCTTCCCCAGTTGTGCTTTATTATATAGTCAACATTGCATACTACTGGTGTTCTCTCTCTCTCCCTCTTTCAGTGAGATGAGATATTTATCTGTCTGCAATCTATCTATCTATCTATCTAATCATGCCCCATTGCTCTAAATGCTTCAGTACTTTAGTATTTTCTAAGAACAAGGACATTCTCTCATTAACCATAGTACCATAATTACAAATTAAGAATTTCAGCATTGATGCATTACTATTATTTAATCCATGTTTAAATTGCATCAATTTCTGGATAATGTCCTTCACAGCAATTTTTTTCCAGTCCAGAATTGTACATTGCACTTAGTTGTCATTTTTCTTTAGTTTCCTTAAATATGGAACAGTTCAGGCTAGCAATTTGAAGACTACAGGCTAGCAATTTTGTAAAAATTTCCATCAATTTGAGGTTGTCTTGTGTATGCATTTTTGGCAAGAATACCAGAAAAAGGATGTGTCCTTGGTGCCAGCGGTGTCTTTTTTATCTCCTTACTGGTGAGGTCGATGTTGGTCACTTGGTTAAGGCAGTCTTCCGGGTTTCTTATGCTTTTACCTACAGAGAAGGAAACCTGACACATGTTTATAGACAAAGAATTTGGTTAGGTCTAGTTCAGGATAAATTAACTCACATAAGGGGAGTGGACCTGTTTTGGGTCGTCATGTTTGGTGGATCTAAACATAGACTGGGAATCTCCAGCTCCTTATTATATGTATTTATATTAGTGAATTATTTACATGCAATCACAGAGAACTGAATTTGTTTAAGAATTTATCACTACAAGTTCCCTCCGATAACCTTAGCCTACCTCCTGAATTCTAAAGTCAGGCCAGCATGAAATGTAGATACATTGTTTGTTAAATAGGGCTGCACAATACACACAAGCAGTAGGGAAGGAGATGGAAAATAATATTTGCAGGAAGGAGTTGGATTCTTTAGTTCAAAGAAACCTAATAAAGATTTGTTAAGCTCTGAAGTAGAAAACAAAGGAAGACAGTATTTGAATTTGGAAGACCAAGACAAGGTCAGAGACAAACTATAGTTCTACCCATAGGACAATAGATCCTACCTTAAATTATAAACTGACTTTTGGGTTTCTTCTGCCCTAAACTAATTGTAATTTTTACAATCTGTTGTATTCTTAAAAAAAAAAATCACTTTTGTTTTGACAGTTGAAGGACTCATTGAGCTTTTTTGGTCTCTATTTAGTATTTTGGATGTGTCTGTTTGAGGTACTAGAATAAAATAAAGTGGCTAAAACTCATGAAGCTGGAAAAGCTAAAAGGAAGTCACCGGAAGCCAGTAGAGATGGTGAAATTCAGGAAAGCCGAAGGAAACATTCTGTTTCCATTACGCTGTCACTGCACCCTTTAATTTGCTTGCATTAAATCTTGTGCTCTTTTCCTCACCTATCCCCTGAATCTTCAGAAAGGAGCTCATCGCCAAACTGGATCAGGCAGAAAAGGAGAAGGTGGATGCCGCTCAGCTGGCTCGGGAATTCGAGGTGCTGATGGAGGAGAACCGGACATTGAAGTTGGCTCAGTCCCAATGTGTGGAACAGCTGGAGAAACTTAGAATACAGTATCAGAAGAGACAGGGCTCGTCCTAACTTGAAATGATTCAGTGTGAGCATAGAAGGTTGGTGACTGTTGTGTGCTGGCCAAAAGATTTTTATTTTCAAGGGCTAGTGTGTAAAATTTTATTGTTCCTTTTTATTACCCACGTGGCAAACATCTATAATGAATTTAATGCTTGCCACATCGAGTTTGACAGAAGGGATATTTTATTTGAAATAAGATGATTAAAGCAAACCTATTGCCATAATATGTTTTCAGAGATCAATTATTCATTTCCAAAGATTTTTTTTTTCTTCTTTAGGAAGATGTGATCACCCTGTACAGCAGGGTACAAAATGAAGGAAAATAGAATATTGACTGACTTGGCTAAGAATCCTGAACAGAATTGAGCCATGAAACAAACTAGAGAGAGGCTTGCCACAGGTTCATATCTGTGTATTTTTAAACTTCACGTCTTGACTATTTCAACTGTGCTCGGACCTGAAGTCAGAAATGTCTGCACACATTTATGTTCACCAGAGTTAGGTTTAATCCCTCAATGATTGATTGTACTAAGAATAAGTGGTTGCCTATCATAAAAGCTTTCTCATGAAAATATTAGCAGAAAGCATGTTTGTGCCAAAAACACATCTGCCAGTGCTAACTTGCTGTTGGAATAAAATGCTGATAAGGCTGCATTTCTTTCATGCCACATTACCAACCAGTAAACATCTCTGCCTTTGCTTGTGTGTGTTCTGGGGGCGTGGTGGGGGGATGGAAAAGTATGGTTTGGACATGACTTTGGTGAGTTCCCATGAAAATGTCAGCAAAACTGTTACTATGACTTTGTTTTGGATTTGAGGAGATATTTTGGATCAGTAATGACAAGTAGGATATATGAATAAATTCAGGAATAAAATGATTTTTCCCTTGTTCCACCTATCACTGTCTTTCCCCAAACTGATCTCTTTGTTTTATGTCCATTTCTATTCATGAAACTTCTTTTTCATTAAACCTGAATCAAAATTGTCAGTCTGTGTTTTGTCTCTTTCTGAGCTTCTCTTAGGCTAAAAATTAGTTGGGTTTGGTTACCCTGAGTCAGGCTGTGTTCTTAGTTGTATCTGAATGTGTGTATTAGCAGTGAATTCCCTTTTCTTGGAAAGACTGTGGTTTCTCACAGAAATCATTCAGAGTTCTAATATTTAATATGATGCATTAGTATCTTAAGGTATTTTCCAGAAAACATAAAAGAGAATAGTTGATTATGCCAGTAAGATGGCTTAGAAGAGACCAGCTGTTATGGGGCAGAGGAAGATTTTACCCTGGGGGGACATGTGGCAAAGTCTAGGGGCATTTTGTTGTTGTTGTCATGACCAGGTTAAAGAGTTTCTACTGGTGTCTAGAGACTAGAGGTCAGAGATGCAAGGACAACACCCCAGCTACAAAGAATCGTCTGGCCCAATGCACCAATGATGACAAATTTGATACACCCTGGACCAGCCTAGTCACTGGGAAGCACATTGCAGGGTCACAAGTTTCTTGCCATGTGCTGCAGAGTCCATGACGTCCTTCAATCTCCTGACTCTCAATTTCCTCATTTGTAAAATACAGCTTTTAGTTAGATCTCAAAGTTTTTAATGTTACATGTGCCTATTCACCCTGAAGCTGATTTAACATTTGACCAAAAATCAAAGTCTCTATTATCCTGGTAGAACCTTCTTCTTTAGTAACCCCAAGGCTCATAGATAGATACTAATACAAAGGAGAGATTGTCCACTAAGTTTCTATAAATCCAGGATTAATAGACTCGGAGGATGAAGAGTATGTTACCAACATTTACACCTAAGAATTCGTTTTTGGTCACTGCCCGTCTGAAGATAGTTACATCTATTTGCAGAATTCAAGCAGTCATGGCCCCTTATAGATAATGGGGAGGATCAGGGAAATATAGTTCCAAAATATCTTTGCTCTATCAGAACGAAAATAATTTTGTTGGTCAAAATGTTTGAACACTACTGGTAATATATTAAAGAGACACTGAATAAATAGTTTTCATGTCTGTGCCAGTCTCAGCCTGAAATTTTACTATGTGTTTCCAAAAGGCATCTATTCATGACTCAAAAGTAAGAATTTCCCTAGGTGTGTGTGTGTGATTCATTGAAAATATGAAAACATCATCTACTTTTGAAGCATTACCAGAGCAATCCAAAGGTAAAATATTTTACATTGTCAGCCCCATCTATTTCTTCATTTGACAAATTTCCCCCAATCTTACTTACTGCTGCATATTACTGATATAACCCAGAATCATTTAAGGATTTTCTATCTTCATATACATTTACTGTATTCTTGCTACTAGCAATAATGAAAATATTACAAAGCATTAAAAATGAGCACAGAGGTCCTATTAATATTAAGGTGAAAATACTTGCATTGGAGCTAGAATTAAAGGAAAATGTAACCTGTATTACATCCTGCAACTGCTCTACGAAAGATTCGCTGTTTGTAGGTCATTTAGTTTATGTAGATGTGAAAAGAACGTGGTTCTGTGTGGCTAGAAGTCAAATCTCTCATCATCGGTACGGGCAGACCATGTTGCTCTATCTCATTAAGTCAGTACAAATCATTAAGTCAGTACAAATAAGAAAATAAAAACCATCTGGAATTCAAACTCAATTCAAAAAAAGTTTATTATACACTTTCCTGGTGCAGGGCAGAGGAACTACAATAGAGGATGTAAGAATGAGTGACATAGTCCCAGCCTTCGATGTGCTTCCAATTTAGTAACAGAAATAGCACACACATTCTAGTTCCTGGAACACATGAATAAACACAAATGCAATAAGATAAATGGGGTTTATAGTAGGCACTCAAAGAAGAAAAGAATGGCATAAGCAGAAGGACTGTGGTTGGGAAGCACAGAGCGAGGGCCACACATTTGGGGGCAGTAAGTAGTCTTCCTGTAGAGTGTGTATGGGGCGGGGGTCATGGAAAATTAAGTTGGGCAATTCCACTGGGCTCTGGTTGTGGGGGGAGTTTGGACAAAAACGTTTTGAAATGCGGAAGGCTTAAAGATATTTCACGTGGTTGCAGAACATGGGATGGGTCACACGAAACAGATACCAGAAGTACGAGGAATTGTCAGGAGGGCAGTAGGAAGGAAGGAGCAAGAAGGAGAATGGTAGCAATTGAAGTGGAGTCACAGTTCGCAGTCCGGGAGGGATGAAGGGATATGAGAAGCAGAATCACTGTGGCCTGGGGGGTTTGCATATGTAATTGAAACAAAGAAGATGAGAAGTAACATTTAATGAGCCCCATTCTGTGCCAGATGGTGCTGGGTGCTTTATATAGGCTGTATTGTTTAATTCTTACAATAGCCTGAGAGTTAGCTAGAATTAACCCCAATATCCAACACCAGTGACTGATATTAGAGAATTTGTCCAGAGTTCCCTAACTCTGGGATTGAAATACAAAGGTTCATTCCTTTATCATTTAATTCATTCTTTTAATGATTTCCTGAATGCTGTACTTTGCCAGGCATTCCAGAAGGTGCCAGGGACACAGCAGTGAACGAGAGAAACATGGGTCCTGTTCTCAAGATACCCTTGGTCTAGTAAGGGAGGTAGATGTTTACCCAAAAGTAGTCTTGGGTTAGTCTTAAAATATATCCAAAAATCCCCTCCAAAGGTAGAGCTTAATTTCCCTGCCCTTCAGTGTGAGCTGGACTTGAAGACTTGTTTCTAACAAACAGAATGGAGGAGTAGCAGTATGTGACTTCTAAGACCAGATTATAAAAGACCAAGGGCTTCCTTCTCCTCTGTTTTCTTGGATCACTTGCTCTGGGATGAGCCAGCTTCCATGTTCCATGTTCCATGGAGATTCAAGCAGGTCCTGGAGAGGCCCACATGGTAAGGAGAACTGAGGCCACACTAGTGAACTTGGAAGCAGACCCTCCAGCTCCAGACAGGACTTCAAATAACTATAGCTGGGCCGACATCATCTTTTTTCTCTCTCTCTCTCTCTTTTTCTTTCCTTTTCTTTTTCTTTTTTTTTTTCTTTAAGAGAGGAAAGTGGGAAGGGGTAGAGGGAGAGGGAGAGAGAGAATCTTAAGCAGTCTCCACACCCAGTGTGGAGTCCAATGAGGGTCTCAATCTCACAATCCTGAGATGACAATCTGAGCTGAAATCAAGAGTCAGATACTTAATTGATTGAGCCACCCAGGCACCCCCTGGCTGACATCTTGATGCAATGCAATGAGACTCTGAGCCAGAACCACCCAACCAGGCTGCTCCTGGATCCTGATTAGCAGGAACCAAGAGATAATAAATGTTTGTTGTATGAAGCCACTAAATTTCGAGGTGATTTGTTATGCAGCAATAGATAACAGATATACCATAGAAATGAGGTAAGTAAATGCCAAGCAGAAAAGAAACATACTTTATGAATGCACATATGTAAGAGAATCTAACTGAGATAAGGAGTCTGGAATGATTTCCTAAAGGTGATAAGTACTGAGCTAAGATCTGGTGGATGAATAAGAGCTTAAGACACAAGTGGAGGCAGGTGGAGGAAGGCATCTAGACAGAATGAAAACGTGCAAAGGCCCTGTGGCATTTTCAAAGCCTTGAAGGAAGACCAATGTGGCTGATTATGAAGATGTTGGGAGGGTGTGATTTGGGATGAGGTTGTAGAATAAAGCAGAAACCTGAAGATCACATTAAAAATTTTGGCCTTAATCCCAAAAGCTTTAGGAAGTCATTAAATTTTAAGCATAGGGGGTACCATGTGCTTAATTATCTTCTACAGTGACATGTTTTAAGAGTTTTTCTTTTTTAAGTTACCTTACCTTCCATTGTTGAGAATGCTATAGAGGGTATTTATGCTGTATGTATTTGGCTAGCTGGCCAGAAAGTCTGAAGATAGGGTTAGTTTTACAGGTTATTGCATACCTTTTACTTGATAAGTCATTTCAATGACTATTTTTCTCCTTAGAGAATAATAAACCCTCAGTAGTATCGTGTGTCCTGACAGAATAAAAGACAGAGTCTATGTTCACAGTCACCATTAATATATTTAATTCGATGACACTAATATTCCTGCTTTTCCATGAATGTTTCTACCCCCCACCTTTTTATTTATTTATTTTTTATTTTATTTTTCTTTTTAAGATTTTATTTATTTATTTGTCAGAGAGAGAGAGAGCGAGCGAGCGAGCACAGGCAGACAGAGAGGCAGGCAGAGGCAGAGGGAGAAGCAGGCTCCCCGCTGAGCGAGGAGCCCGATGTGGGACTCGATCCCAGGACGCCGGGATCATGACCTGAGCCGAAGGCAGCCGCTTAACCAACTGAGCCACCCAGGCGTCCCCACCGCCCCCCCCACCTTTTAAAAAATGTTTAATAAGTGTTTCAAAGTTTCCAAGCCTAGAACCGGCAAGAGAATACTCTGAAGCGATTCGAACTTCTAAGACAATGTTTTCACCCATCTTGTTATTTTGAAGAACCATAACAATCAGAGCTGAGAGTGAAATTAAATCACACGTGAACATAGAAACTCAAAATGCACATAGTCCGAGATGAAGTAACCATGAAGCTGATAGCATGAGCCATTGGATTCCTTGAAAACCCTTCCAGTTCTGACTGGCCACATTACATCATAGGGAGAATATATTATTTCTCACGGTTACCAACAGACGCTCCCTCAAAGAGAAATGTCTTATACTCAAAAAGGTTTTAAGTTACAGTGTTAAAATCGTATGCTTCATTTTGCTCTTGGAAACCTTGAAAACATTCCTTCCTAGTCAGTCCTTGTGTGTGGGTGGCTTTTGCAAGTGTAGATAATATGATAATATTTTGCAAGTGTAGATAATATGATAATGATGGGTAGGCGATGGCCTGAGTCACACAAGCCAGAACACACAGTTGTTCCCTCTGGAGTTTTTCTTTTAAAAACTCGTTATTGGCTGCTTTTGGACTAAGGCGTTCAGGACAAGAATTCTGAGCGGAAGGACCGAGCCAGTGTGAATAAAGGAGGAACCAAGTTTTTCAACAGTGGGATGAGAGGAAGAATTTGCATTTGCAATCGGCTTCTCTGAACCAATTTTGTCTGCCACCGAACATGTCTGGGCAGTGGCTGTTCTCTCAGATCTGAGTCTTGGAAAGGGAAAGATAAAGAGATAGCAGGACAAGGTAAAATTATGTTTGAAAGAGACTGTCCTCCCCGTCCCTCCCCCCAGCTTCTTGTCTGCTCATTTCTCAAAAATGGAGTAAATACTGAACATGCTGACTTTCCCCATCATTCCTGTAAATAAGGATATGACTCACAAGCCCTGCAATCTTTAGAATGCCATAGATACTATGGTGGTTTGATAATTTAAAAATAGCTGGGAAAAAGCAAGAAATCGGCCATGGGTAAGTTGGGATGGTTTCTTTCTTTCTTTTTTTTTTTTTTTTTTCCTCTCCCCACTTTTGTTTTTGTTTTTCGTTTAACTTGCAATTGTGCCAAGCCCCCAGTATCCTGACAACATCTGGTTTCCCAATCAAATTTTAGGGTTTTCTGGGAATTAACACGGCGAACACAGTGGTCAGATCCCAGGCAAGAAGCAAGACTCAAGACTCTCCAGGAGTCACTGTGGTCTACAGGCAAATCTCTATCTGATTATACGTTCTTCTTTTCACAGAGAGGGATGAGTGTTGTGCCATTTGAATACACTGGCCTGCACCCCCAAACTGTTGCATGACCATTGCAACATTATAAATACAGATATTTAGGGTGCTGATTATAATAATAGTGGTTGAAATAGCAGTAACTATAAAAACCTACTGATCGGGGTGCCTGGGTGGCTCAGTTGTTAAAGGTCTGCCTTCAGCTCAGATCAAGATCCCAGTGTCCTGGGATTGAGCCTGTATCGGTCTCCCTGCTGGGCAGGAAGCCTGCTTCTTCCTTGCCCACTCCCCCTGCTTGTGTTCCCTCTCTTGCTGTCAAATAAATAAAATCTTTAAAAAAAAAACACAAAAAAAAACCCCAAACCCTACTGATTGGCATTCATTGATTTTTAGCTAGTTGATCCAGAAATGCGAAGTAAGGAACCTCTTTATTAGTGGTGCTAAAACCCCCACAGCAAGACTTTCTGCAAACCTCGTTTCAGTTCGAGATTTAGGATTAAGGTACAGGTGAGGAATTTCTGTATCCCCCAAATCTCAGTCTTACTTTGTATAATCAATGTCCTGGTAGGGAACAGGAGCACATTCAAAAGGGGCCAATAGAAGAGACCTAACGAAGGGAAATATTTACAAAGCTGGGGAGAGTTAAGGGAAACTGGGAGGGTTGGTGAAGCCCTGGGGACTGGCAGCCTCGGGAAAGTCTTAAGCTTTGGAAGATGAAGGGGGGAAGAAGCAGGACTAGGACCTGGCAGAGACTGTGTCTGGAGGGGAGGTTTCTCCCCATCACATCCTCAAGAACTTGTGCTTTGGTGAGGACGGGAGGCCACAGGACTCCCAGGGCTTAACAGGGAGAGGCTTGGGCTTAGCTGGGAGAGGCCTGGGCAATAAATACTTGTCCTTCCCTCTTCTGCTGGTGGCTCCCAGGGCGAAAACCTAATCACAAGTCAACTTTGTGGCTTTAGTTCAGATAGGCAGTCCCCCAGGGGGAACATAGCTGGAGGGAAAGGCAGGGACAGTGGATCAGGATCAGCAGGGGCGCATGGAGGGTGTTTAGCACAGATGACCAACAAGCTAAAAGAGGTAGAGATACCTCAGAAGTGCATAAGAAAAGTAGGATAGCCACACTTGTGATTTTAACCCAGCATCCTTCCTACTTTGTAAAACCCCATTCAATGTCCAGAAACACAAACCAAGAGGACCCTCAGCTCCTCCTCCCTGAGGAGGGATCAGGGCCAGGGATGCCAGACAAATCCGAAATGCCCAGTTAAAACTGAATTTCAGAAATCAGATAAACAATGAATAGATATATAAATATATATAGTATTAGTATGTCACCAAACACTGCTTTAAAAAAAAAAAGCTGCTTATCTGCAGTTCAGTTTTAACTGAGAACCCCATATTTTTAATTGGAGAAATCTACCAATCCTAATTAGGGAGGGTGGTGTGGAGATGGCTCTGTGGGTGTACCCTGCCCTTTCCCAACCTCGACCTTAACTGCCATTTGTTTAGAAGAAATTACTTTGGAAGTAGAATGTGGTGTAGGATTTCTGAACCCATGCTCTTGCAACATCGGTGTTTGATGTGTGAAGCATTAAAAAAAAAAAAAAGGAGAAGAAAACACTGTTTCATGGTCAAATAAGTTAGAGTAACACAGGGTTAAAGTTAAAGAGCTCTCCCAGCTTTAGGCTTTCTCCTGGACTTTATTTATTTCTAGATTCTATTTTATTTTTTTTTATTTATTTTTAAAGATCTTATTTATTTATTTGTCAGAGAGAGAGAGAGAGTCCAAGCAGGGGGAGCAGCAGGCAGAGGGAGCAGCAGGCAGAGGGAGAAGCAGGCTCACTGCTGAGCAAGGAGCCCAATGATGCAATATGGGACTCCATCCCAGGACCCTGAAATCATGGCTTGAGTTGAAGACAGATACTTAACTGACTGAGCCACCCAGGCATCCTATAGATTTTACTTTTAAGTAATCTCCACACCCAACATAGGGCTTGAACTCACAACCCCGACATCAAGAGTCGCATGCTCCATTGACTGAACCAGCCAGGCGCCCCCTCTCCTGGCCTTTAATGCTACTTTGCATTGTGACACCAACAATGGGGCTTTCTGGCTTTATTGAAAACCCAGTACAACAAACAAATGACAGGTCCAAGATTCTTTTGTTCCACAGTGACCAGAGGTTTCCACTGAAATGCAATTTAAATTTAGCAGTCATTTTGATGTCCATCATGTTAAAGCAGAATTTTACCCGTACCTCAGAATCTTGCTTTAAGGCTTAATTTGCATTTATAAAGAGGTTTTTAAGGCTCCCCATAAATGTTTGCAAAGTGATAGCAATCTATTTAATAAGATATTAGATTGTTCACTTGATACTGCATGGTTTTGCTTAGCTTAAAATGAGGAATCATTTAAAACCAAATTATCACTCAAGCAGGGGCAGTCCTAGATTGTTCAGAGAGAAATATAAGCTTTCTCTGCTTCACAAGGTTATTTTTGGAAAGAAATGGAATGTTCTGAAAGACGCACAAAAGATTATTGTGCTGAGTGAAGTTTTCTTCTTACACTCACTGTACAGTTGGTAGGCTATGCTGGTCTTACGGTTTTCTTTCTTTCTAGTCCTAAGTATTTTAGCTAAGTTACTGTCCAATCCATCATCTTATTCCGTAATGTGCAATGGGAGAAAAAGGGAGGCGCATCAGGTTAGGATTAGAATCTGCTATGAAATAAGTCAGTCAGAGAAAGACAAATACCATACGGTTTCACTCATATGTGGAATTTAAGAAACAAAACTGATGAACATAGGGGAAGGGAAGGAAAAATAAAATACGTTGAAATCAGAGAGGGCGGCAAACTCTAAGACACTTTCAACTCTAGGAAACAAACTGAAGGCTGCTGGAGGGGAAGTGGAGGGGAGGGGGTCACTGGGTGATGGGCATGAAGGAAGGCACTTGATGGAATAAGCACTGGATGTTGTATGGAACTGAGAAATCATTAAACTCTACCTCTGAAACTAATAATACACTATATGTTCATTAATTGATTAAAAAAAAAAATCAGCTTCGAAGGGCTGATTCCATGCTTGGCCCCCGCCCCAGGCACCACCATCAAATAACAGTGGAAAGATGTTTTTTTCTATGATGTGAAAAACTGGAGATGTAGATTCCTGGGTTGAGTTGGAGGGTTCTGCTCCATAAAATCTTGAAAGCTTCAAATTTCTCTGTCATTATTGAGGGATCTCCCTCATTATTAATGTCCAAGATGGCAGCAGCTCATTGTTATGGTTTAAGATGGCTACAGCGAGGAAGGGGCATAGAAGAGCGGCTGACAGGTGGGTTGGCTATCCTGGAAGTTGCCACAAGATGCTTCTGGGCCATGGGGTGCCCGATATTTGCTCAAACATTATTCTGGGTGTGTGAGAATGTTTTTGTATGAGTTTGCTTTTAAATGAGTAAACTGAATAAAGCAGATTGTCCTCCCCAATGTGGGAAGATTTCATCTGATCAGTTGAATAGAACATAAAGGCTCTGAGTAAGAGGGAAGTCCTTCTCCTGCCTGCCTGCCTGCCTTGAGTTAGGATGTTGGCTCCTTCCTGCCTTCAGATGAGGACAGAAACATTGGCTCTTTTTGGCTCTCAAGCCTGCTGGCTTTCAGATGAGAATTACACCATTGGCTTTCCTGGGACTCTAGCTTACAGATGACAAATCTGGGGACTTGTCAGCCTCCATAAACACATGAGCCAATTCCTTATCATAAATCCCCCTCTCTCTGTGTATCTCCTCTTGGTTCTCTTTCTCTGGGGAATGCTTAGTAATACAATCCTATTGTCTGGAACTTAGTATGGAAGAAAAAGAGCAAGTATGTGGAGTGAGCGTGTGAGGGTGCAAGCAGAAGATTCTGCCACAGGAAGGAAGTGCAAACCTTCAGGGTACGTGTGAGTCAGCAGGGGTGCAGTCTTTCATTGGAGGAGCTGACCAAGAGCACAGTCATATCAGCAGGTCAGCTCTCCATTTATCAATTTGGACAGCAGTGTCTTCCTTTGTCCTAACCAGTTCAAAGTTCTTGGAAAATATTAATCATATCCACATTCCTTCATTTTCAATATCTATCCAGAGTATGTTAATACAAATATCTCTACAAAGAGAAAGCTCTGTCACTTTGTGCAGTGATGCATGTTTGCATTGATATGAATATATGTGTATAAAACATGCAAATAGGGCATTTGGTCGGTTTTAATGACTGAAACGGAAGTAAGGGTGATTACTTTTGTGCAGCAAGTAATACACCCCCAGCTTCTTGGCATTTTCTTTTTCTTACACCAGGTAACTGTCAAGGGTGAGAGATGGATGACAAAAGTTTTGACAATGGTGAGAAATTACTCAGTTCCTAGTTTGGGGATTTTTAAAATTAGTTTTAAGGGTAGAATTTAGTGATTCATCAGTTGCATATAACACCCAGTGCTCATTCCATCAAGTGCCCTCCTTCACGCCCATCACCCAGCTAGCCCATCCCCCCATCCCACCTCCAGCAACCCTCAGGTTGTTTCCTAGAGTTAAGAGTATCTTATGGTTTGCTACCCTCTCAATTTTCATCTTATTTTATTTTTCCTTCCCTTCTCCTACGTTCATCTGTTTATTTCTTAAATTCCACATATGAGTGAAATCATTTGGTATTTGTTTTTCTCTGACTGATTTATTTCACTTCGGATAATACCCTCTAGTTCCATCCATGTCATTGCAAATGGCAAGATTTCATTCTTTTTGATGGCTGCACTATATCTGTATCTCTATCTATATGTAGATCTGTCTGTCTGTCTGTCTATGTATATCTATATCTTCCACCACTTCTTTACCCACTCATCAGTCAATGGATATCTGGGCTCTTTCCATAGTTTGTCTATTGTGGATGTTGATTCTATAAACATTGGGGTGCATGTGCCCCTTTGAATCACTATGTTTGTATCCTTTGGCTAAATACCTAGTAGTGTAATTGCTGGGTCTTAGGTCAGGGATTTTGAAGCCACTTCACTGGCTGGATGCAGATGTTACCCCACTATTAGAGGTCTAGTTCTTGATTTTCAGAGCAGTTATCCAAGCTCTTGTAAGAACTGCTGATAGAAACCTATGTCTCTTCCCAAGCTTTGTACAAAGATCAATTGTACACAACTCCTGATTGTTTTTGCTCAAAGTCTTTTCTTGTCTCTTCTTTCCATCTGTGGGAAGGGCATGGGAGTATGAGATCTGTTTGTTTCGCTATTATTAGATCCTACTATAGGGCCATCAGAAGAATCAGTTGGTGGAATGTTGAATAAATGCTTACTTTTGATTTGTAATTGGTTACCAAACTTGAAGTTTTATGTAGCATCAGGACTAATTGCATAATTTGTGTGAAATTTCACACCAAGTGTGAAATGAAAATTTGGGGCCCCTTGGTTCAAAAACTGAGAATCTCAAGACGCTGATGTAGAGCATTTAAAACCAGAGCAGAGCCCTTCTGAGTGTGGATCCCGGGCAACTGCGCAGGTGGCACACCTATGAAGCCAGTCCCTCTTAGCACTGTATCATTATCACTTTGATGTCCTTGAAGGCTCCACAAAGCTCCCACTTTACCCCTCTGCCTGTGCCCTCGAATCTTCTCTTTCTTCCCAGATCTTTACTTTGCATAACATTATAGGAGATAAGAGGATCTAAAGAGAAAACATTAATTGCTTTTAGATTTTTTTTCCTCTTTCCTGAATATTAGGACTTACAGATATTTCCCTGTCTTCTGACTGCCTCTAATATGAGGCAGTACCCTGAGTTGCTTCCTTGTCATGTACACACATGTGGAGAACATTCATGGGGCTATATGTATGAAGGGGACTGAGTCCTACTAAATAAACTAGGAATATTTGTCAAAGGCCCTTGACCTTTAAGAATAACATTGCCCATGTGTAGTGAAGAGTGAACTCATTTTCCAGGGAGATGGGATATACCTGGATCGTGAAAGATTTATAAGACAAATGAAAAGCACACATTTTTTTTTTAAGATTTTATTTATTTATTTGACAGAGAGAGATCATAAGTAGGCAGAGAGGCAGGTAGAGGGGGAAGGGAGGGAGAAGCAGACTCCCTGCCAAGCAGAGAGCTCCATGCGGGGCTTGATCCCAGGACCCTTAGTGTAAGGACCTATTTTACATTTTTATATTTTAGCCAGAACATTCCCATCCAGGTTAAACAATAACCTTGTTGTTTAACCCTTAAACTGTCCCTGCTCGCCTTTCCCCAGGGGACTGACTTAAAAACAAGTCCCGGAAACCAGCCCCAGGTAACAAAGCCCAGATACAAGGGTGGGTCAGGCCAGGTGGAGACATCCGATCAGTGGGGGGTTGCATACTCTCTCCCTAACTACTGAGGAGTATGGACCCTGCCCTTTGGGAGCCTTTTGGGCGCCAATTCTAACTAAGGTATGATAGGCTAGGTCAAATGTCTACTATAGGATAAATTGTAATTCAATTGGTCACTTATGTGTGACCTAACATGACTGTGGAGTTTCCTGCATGTATTGCAATCTCATTGGCCACCTGTGCGTGGCCAGGCCCGACCGCATGGCCTTTGCCCTTAAAAGCTAGTCTGTGAAACAGAGAAAGGTCGCCCTCTCTGTAAGAGGCGGGGCCCCGAACATTTAGTCTGATTCTTGATGCTTGGTGCGAAATAAAGCTTGGCTTGACCTTCGCTTTATATCAACCTCGCTCCTTTAATCATGGACCCATTATTGGGGGACCTAACACTGAGATCATAACCAAGAGCTGAAGGCAGAGGCTTTAACCCACTGAGCCACCCAGGCACCCTGAAAAGCACATATTCTAATCAAAATAGTTTCTGATTTCTTTGTTTCCTGTGCTACTGTATTTGTTAGGGCTCTCCAGAGAAGCAAAACCAGTACAAGGAACTGACTCATGTAGTTATGAAGGTGGGCAAGTTCCCAAATCTCCAGGCTGAGTCAGTAAGCTGGAGACTCAGGAGAGTGGCCATATGTATCCAATCTGAGTCCGAAGGCCTGAGAACCAGGACAGCCAGTGGTGTGGCTCATGTCTGAAGGCAGGCCCATTGGAGACCTAGGAGGAGCTAGCTTTCAGGCAGGAAGAATTCCCTTTCACTTGGGAGGGGGTCCGCCATTCTGTTCCATTCAAGGCTCTGGTGCAGCGTGAAGCCCGCCCACTTTGGAAGGTGCAATGTGCTTTATCCTATCACTTTAACAGCTAATCTCATCCCCAAACACCCCTATAAAAACACCCAAGCTAATGTCTGACCAAATATCTGGGCCTTCTGGGGACCAGGCAAGTTGTGACATAAAGTTAACCATCACAGATACCCTGTTGTCACAAACCCCGCCTAGCACTTAAAATTCCTGGCTTCCCACGTAGTACAGAAAGGGAGCTACTGTTTATGCCATTTGTTTAGTTCTACCAGTTAGTTCTTCCTTCAGTTACCCGGCCATAACTGAAGAGTTAACGAGAACAAAAGGTGAATTCCTACATTAAAGTTTACTGAGTGTGAAGAAGCACAAGCCAGGGAGGGGAAAATAGCCAACAATAGTTGATTACTACAAAGAATACTGGTGAAGAAGGAGCTTTATTTAAGTGGGTTTTACCTACAAACTTCCTTCTTTCACCTGTCAGCCCTCTTGCCAGGGTTGTGACTTTATTTTCTCTCGTGTTTGCCGTTTTAGGGCTGGAACTGAGCGAGGGTCCTCTCTGCTGCTGTACGGACTAGGCTGGGTTAGGTAGGACGTACAGAATGAGGGTGCATTGTTGAAAGTGGATGAGAGAGTAGCTGTGGGTATAGGCACCCATCAACATGGGGCAACAAGAGTTGGAAGGAATAAGCTGAGGGGAGGATAGGAACGAATGTTGGAAGGAGCAGAGAGGGGAAGGCTGGAGGGTGTGACGTGAGCCCAGGTGAGCTGGTCATGGTCCGCCCTCCATCCTTTTATTTTGATTTTTTAAAATATTTAGTTTATTTATTTGAGAGAGATCATGAGCAGGAGGGAGAGGTGAGGGAAAAGGAGAAACAGGCTCCCCGCTGAGCAGGGAGCCCATCTGGAGCTCAGTCCCAGGACCCTGGGATTATGACCGGAGTTGAAGGCAGACGCTTCACCGACTGAGCCACCCAGGCTCCCCCCAGCTTTCCATTCTTTTTTTTTTTTTTTTTTTTTTAATTTTATTTATTTATCTGTCAGAGATAGAGAGAGTGAGCACAGGCAGGCAGAGTGGCAGACAGAGGCAGAAGCAGGCTCCCTGCTGAGCAATGAGCCCGATGTGGGACTCGATCCCAAGACGCTGGGATCATGACCTGAGCTGAAGGCAGCTGCTTAACCAACTGAGCCACCCAGGCGTCCCCAGCTTTCCATTCTTAAAGAAGATGCTCATAGTACAGCAGGAGAGAGAAACCAGCCTGGAGCTTGGAGAAGACTCAGGTGATAAAAGAGGAAAAAGAGCTGTCATCACTGAATTCCTTGAGGAAAAAAAAACAACAACAAACTATTAAGAAGCACCGTAAAAGACAGTGGCATCCATGGGTCAAACAAGCTTGAACTAAAAGACAGATTTGATTAAATAGTGAAGCATGAATGCCATGGTCTTACTTACCTTAGGACTTTGTTCATGGTGTTCTCTCTGCTGGGACCTGGAATGCCTTCTCTCTCTGACACCCTCTGGTTCATGCCTGTTAATTATTAGGTCTCCACCTAGCTACTTTTCTGCCCAGAAGACCCCTCTGACCGCTGAAGACTGGGTTTCGTGCCTTCCTCCCATGTGCTCAACTCACCCTATTTTGGAAGTTATTGTACTGATTGAGATTGCTTTCTGCCACGTCTGTTTTCCTGAAGGAGCTGGAAGCTCCTTTATGACAAGGGTTGTGTCTTATTTAAACTTGCATCTCCAGAATATCCTTCAGTGCCTGGTACTGTATAGGAGTTGAATAGGTATTTGCTACCTGAAAGAGTCAAAGAATGCATGAAGACCCTACTCTTGTTCTCCCAGTGGTCCTTAAGGCACCGTGCTGGGCATTGGGTGATGGAGCATCAGGAAGACTGAGGTAGGATTGGGGGTGAGACAGTTGGACACTCAGCTTGGCCTTCGAGAGCCTGGTCACAGCTGTGACTCGTGGTGTAACTTAAGACAAGTGAAATGATACAATACAGGACAGCAGGAGTGCCTGATTTAAGTCAATAAAAATATACGGTGTCCAGTTAAATTTGAATTTCAGATAGACAACCCATAGTCCACATACATCTCATGGAATATTGGGGGCATACTAATGCTGATAATTATGCATCATTTATTAAAATAAAGGTTTGACTTGACCTTCTGTAGTTTATTAACCCTAAAAGAGAGGAACATGGCCTATAAGAGATGATACTACCTCTGTCTTTTCGGGGGTGATATAGAGATCCAAGAGAAAGATGATTCAGAAAAAATTTTCTAGGCAAAATGGGAACTGAATTGAGTTGCAGAGGATGCAAGCCAAAACATGGAAGAAATGCAATTGAGGCAGGAGACATCTTGGGTGGGAAGTCCTTGGTGGCTTCAGACACTGGCTGCCATCTGGTTTGGCCAGTGTGAGAAGGTGTGGAATGGGTGGTGAGAAATCAGGTAGATGGTGGGCCAGGTCTGGTGACTCCCCATGTGTCAGAGCCTCAGCACCCCAGTATCCCCACCCCTGGGAACAGGCGGGGCAGGATCTTTGTGTCCAGGCCAACGTTTCGTCTTTACCCAGCTGAGCAGCGCTGGACATTTGTTTCTCCCTGTCAATGATGAAGAGGAAGCACCAGGGACATTTTGCAAGGGTCAGAAATTGCTCAGTCATTTGCATTTTTTTAAACACTGGTATCAAAACAGCATCTCTAGCCAAGTTGAGGAGAAAGTGAGTATTAACAATGACTTACCAAAACAAGATGGGAAATACTAACAGCTTTGAAGGCATTCATAATTCACTCTTTTCCACTTTTCTCTTACAACATTTATTTAGCATTGTATGTAAATATATAATGAAATTGATAAAATAGCTTACTTAGCATCCAGGTAAGAGGTGGAAATGTTTATATAATCTTTATTAAGCACCTGCTATGCTCCAGGTGGCAACATATCCAATTTCCCCTAGTCTCTTTTTTTTCTTAGATTTTATTTTTTTAAGTAATCTCCATATCCAACATGGGGCTCGAACTCACAACCCCAGGATCAAAAGTTGCATATTCCATGGACTGAGGCAGCCAGGCACCTGGCAGTTTTCCTGTCTTAGTCACAATACTACTGTAATGCTATTGTACATACATAAGCATACGCAGTAACATTATAACACTTCTGCACATATAAGCATATACAATAATACTAAAATGGTGGCTGTGTACCTCTTGCTGAAGTTCATGTTTATTTGTTCATCTGTGATCACTCAAGCAGCAATTTAGTTAATTTGGAATTCAAATCTGATTTGACTCTAACATCTATATTATTTCCATTATATCATATCTGTAGATATAGACTGATGGTAAATAGCAATTATTTAGCCTTACAGCATACACCCTACAGGAGCAGAAAGGAAAGAACATCTAATTCTGTCTTATGGCCATCAAGTGTGGCTTTGTAGAGAAGGTGATACTGGAGTTGTGATTGAAAAAATTTTCTCACTTTCTAGTCAGATTAATTATAGTCAATGTGTGGAGGATACTCACAATAAAGGAATTATTACTAGTTTTAAAAACATATTGTATTAATTCTAAAAAGCTCTCATTAGTTTTTTGTAATCTTTTATTAAATGTTCCACATCGGTGACACATACTTAAATTCTCATACTTGCTTCTTTTTTAATTATACACCCACTAATATAATTAGTCATATTCATTAAATGGTCATTATTTATAATCTTCAGTTATTATATGATTATAGTTTGATACCACTTTTGTTAGAAACAATTCACATAGAAATATGTTTTAAATGTCTTTATAATTCTATAACCTACATGATGGTTACATAGTTGGGTTGACTAGATTCCTCCCACATAATTATTTCAATTATATAAAATGTTACTTACATAAGTGGAATGGTATTATAGTTGTAAAATATTCAATTCTGTAATTAGGTAAGATTAAAGTAAGAAGAAAGCCCTGAAATTTTAGCAACATACTTCCTAGAGAAAATCTGAATGGTTCTATTCCTATATTTTATTTTATTTTTAAAGTTTATTTATTTAAGTAATCTCTTCACCCAGCGTAGGACTGGAACTCATGACCCCGACATCAAGAGTTGCACACCCATCCAACTGAGCCAGCCAGTCCCTCTATTCCTGTATTTTAAGCAACTATAATGATAAAATATGAAAACAAAATGCTTGTCAATGCTTTGCTTTCTCATAAGACATTAGCCAAATTTTAGTTTAAAACCTCAAAGAGTGTTTGTTTTGAAGACATTCTTGTAAGCTGAATCCTCTTTGAACCCAAATCTGGCTTCCAAATTTTCTCTCCAGGAAGCCCTCTAGAGGGATCTTACCTCCCTAAGGTAATACTTACCAATTTTCCCCCAGCAACTCATTGTAACTTTGCAGGCTTTTCCTGTATAGAAAAAGCTATTTAAAAATGCCCAGGACACTATTCTTCACTTGGTAAGCTTCGACAGCCATCTTTGACTGACTGCCTTCCTGATAATGACTATCCAGAAGCCACAGGAAGAAGGGCTAACTCTGGCCTTGACTAGAACTTTTCCGGGGAAGGTTCTATGCTTGAATTTCAGATATGTTTCTCAGGAAGTCATATAAACTGGATGCATATGCTTATTAAAGGAGAGATTTTAAATGACGATAAAATTATGACTTCCATACAATATAAAATGAAACATGTATCAGAGATTCTAGTTAACTCAGGAATTAATGAGGGACCAACAGATGTTCTTGCTTGTTTAAAACAGAGAACCACAAGTTTATAGTCAGATAAAGAATGTGACATGAATTCTCAAATACATGAAAAATGGTAAAACTGGTCAATAGCCACAGGAATACAATTTGCATTTTTATGGACAGGAATTGTTTGCAATCCAATAAATTTTTCACAAGTCAACTTCTGTATCTAACAGGTGGTGAAACGGCCTCGTTGGAGGCAAACAAACACATTGATAACCCAGGGGACGAGCTAGAAGATGCTTAGCAAATTTCACAGTTTGTCCCATTTTTTAAAATCATGTAGTCTTTCTTTAAAGGGTGCTTCTGTGGGGGTGCCTGGGTGGCTCAGTCAGTTAAGCTGCTGCCTTAGGCTCAGGTCATGATTCCAGGGCCCTGGGATTGAGCCCCAAGTCAGGGTCCCTGCTCAGAGGGGAGTCTGCTTCTCCCTCCCCCTCCCCAACCCCCTGCTTTTACTCTCTCTCTCTCTCTCTCTCAAATAAATAAATAAATAAATAAATAAATAAATAAATAAAATCTTTTAAAAAGGTGCTTTTGGGGGCATATGACATCTTTATAATGATAAATAACTAAAGATTTAGAAATTAACCAGTGAATAAATTAGCTATTGGGGTCTAAGACTCACACACAGGAATTTGGCCCTGAAGTTCATTTTGGACAACAGCATGAAAATTAAGGATTCTTTCGAGAGTCTGGCACTAACTAATTACATGTTGATGTAAAAACTGGAATATTATTCTATTTTCTGTACATGTCCGTGAAATACAATATAAGTATTCTGAATAATTTGAACCAGTTCTCTAACTAGCAGCAACGTCCCTGTCACTCCCAGATCGACCTCCATAATAATGGCCAAGCTAATTCCAGCAATAATAAAAAGTATGGCAGCCAAGTCTTACTGATTCTTTTTTTAAAAATTTTTTTAAAAGATTTTATTTATTTATTTGACAGACAGAAGTCACAAGTAGGCAGAGATGCAGGCAGAAAGAGTCGGGGAGGCAGGCTCCCTGCCGAGCAGAGAGCCCGATGTGGGGCTAGATCCCAAGACTATGGGATCATGACCTGAGCAGAAGGCAGAGGCTTTAACCCACTGAGCAACCCAGGCGCCCCATTCCTAATTCCTTAATACATGCCAGACACTGTGTTAGGTCTTTTACCTATAAATTTTTAAATTTAATTTTCATACCACCATATACAGTGGGGTATAATTATATCTATTTCATGGAGTAGCAGTTCATGCCTTCCTTACTCAAGTATTTCTTTTTTAATAAAGAAAAGGAAATTTTAAGCAAACAAGTTTCATTGAACGATCTGAATTACAGTATTTCAAAAGCAGCATGGTTCAGTGAACTAAATAGCAATCCTTTTTTGGCTCTGGTTTCCTCAACGACTTGGCTTTTTTCCCCTCAGTTTTAAGTTATGAATAGCTTTACATAATTGCTGATGCTTAATTTCTATGCAATGCTTCGAGAAATCTCTTAAGGTATAAAACCCTCAATTATTCCTCTTTTTATGAGTGAATTGGAAAGGACGTGAGTGCTTTGCTTTAACAGACAGATTTAGAGTCTGAGACTGTTGACTTCTAGCCATTCAGAGAGAAAACATCTCAAAGAGCAATGCAATGAAATTACAAAACAAACAGAGTTTGGGGAACTGAGATACTATCTGGACTACCCATTTTGGAAAACTGTGTTCACGCTTACCGTCCTTCTTACACTTCTTTCTCCTCTTCTTCGTCACCTCTGTTCTCTTTATTGGCTTTGTATGCTTAAAGAGTCATTTAGTACCTGACCACACAAACAAAGAAATATGCTGAGTTTGACTTTCTTGATGGCATACATTCAGGAATTCATTTTAATATATGTTGCATTTATTTTACGGATGATTCTTTCTTGCTGTCCTATAGTTAGGTTCTAAACTCTATCTTCCTCTGACTTTTTATTTCCTTACTTTGCACTGTGGCAAAAGGAAAACAAAAAGCAATCGCGACAGCAAGGACACCCTCTCAGTAAAGATGGTTTCCCCCAGGCCTGACTGTGAGCTTTCTCCACCCCGCTCGTAGAAAGGGTTAGAATAAGGAAGTAGCATGAGTCATTACGATTGCCACACTTTCAGGAAAACCCCTGTTCTGTCTTCCTCTCTACCCTGGGTAACAGGAGGTAAAATTTCAGAACATACGCTCAGGAGTTTTCTGTAGGAATGCAGCGTCAATTTGATTAAAAATTACAATAGAAAGGACACACGTAAAAAAATCTTTGAAGAGCAGAAGAATGGATCTGATCTAAATTTGTTCATAAGCTAGTTGTTTGGAAGTTGGAATACAGTTGCCATTTCTTACACATCTTCTAAAATTGCTCCTAGCTTACTTCACCCATGCATATCTCACCGCCATGTGGCCGGCATACATGTAGCATGTATGTCACATACATTTGACACATTTGGCTTTCCAGTTTGATTACCAGAGACATGTTCAACAAAGTGAAAAGATAGCCTGCAGAATGGGAGATAAGATTTGTAAACCATATAGTTAATTTTATATATGGTGTGAAGTAGGGGGTTTCATTTTATTCTTTTGCATTGGTTGTTCCAGCACTGTATGTTGAAAAGATTATTGTTGTTTTATGTATGTGTGTTTTAAAGTATACTCTCCATTTTATTTTTTTTCTCAGAGAACAGTTTTTCTTCAGTCCTAAGGACTTAGCTCCTTACATGGGTTTTTGTGGAAGTTGTGGGGTAGCACCCTTGGGTCTAAATCAAGGTTGGGGGGGGGTTGGTCCTTCCAGGTTTCATGAGTGCAATTCCTGACTCCCTTGCTGTCAATGGCATCAAAGACACTTGCTTTGGAAATGTCCCTGATGACAGTGGCCTCTACTAAGTTCTGAATAATGAACTTCTTAATGGCCTTGCCCTTGGGCACACAACTAGCAGAGCTGGTGTAGCAAACACCAGCTGCACTTGGCCAGAACCCTTTCTGGCACCACCATTATTCCTTCTTTTCTTGGTTATCTTGGAAGTGAGGACCCAAGAGAGTGAAAAGATTATTACTTATCCATTGAATTATGTCATTATCAAATTGCCTCTACTACTTTATTACTGTAGCTTTGTAATAAATAATTTTGAAACTGGGAGGTCTAATTCTGTAAGTTTTGGGATGCTTTGGTGGTTCAGTCAGTTAAGCATCTGACTCCTGATTTTGGCTCAGGTCATGATCTCAGGGTTCTGAGATGGAGCCCTGTGTTGGATACTGGGCGTGGAGTCTGCTTAAGATTCTCTCCCTCATCCTCTGCCCCTGTTCCCCACCTCCCCACCTCCTCTGAGGTGTGCATGCTTGCATGCTCTCTCTCTCTCAAAAAAAAAAAAAATCCTGCAAGTTCCTTAATCTTTTTGAAGATTGCTTCGGATAGTCTGTTTCCATATAAATTTTACCATTAACCTGTCAAATTCTGAAAAAAAAAATAGCAGCTTGCACTTTGAGAGGGATTAGTTTAAATGCATAGATCAATTTGTGAAATATTGCCATCTTAATATAATATTAATAATGTCTTCTGACCCATGAATATGGGATGTTTTTCCATTTACTTATTCTTTAATTTCTTTCACTGACATTTTGTAGGTTTTCAGTATATAAATCTTGTGCTTCAAGAAATTTTATTTCTAATTTCTTTTCTTTTGTAAATAGAGTTGTTTTCTTGATTGTATTTTTGAATTATTCTCACACTTTCCTTTAATTCTTTAAACATAGTTTCCTTTAGTTTGTTAGGTGATTTAAAGTCTTTGTTTAAGAAGTCCAAAGTCTGGATTCTGTTAGGGAGAATTGACTGGTTGTTTTCTTTCTTTTTTTTTTTTTAGATTTTATTTATTTATTTGACAGACAGAGATTACAAGTAGGCAAGAGAGGCAGGCAGGGAGAGAGAGGAGGAAGCAGGCTCTCCGCAGAGCAGAGAGCCCGATGTGGGCTTGATCCCAGAACCCCGGGATCATGACCTGAGTCGAAAGCAGAGGCTTTAACCCACTGAGCCACCCAGGCGCCCTGACTGGTTGTTTTCTTTTGCAAGTGCTATAAGTTCCTGTTTCTTTAAGTGTCTCATATTTTTCTGTTTTAAACAATATATTGTGGCAACACTGGAAATCAGATGCTTTCCCCAGGGTTTGTTGTTGTTGCTGTTTTTTGTTTTTGTTATAGTTTGCTGTTTTTTTATTCATTTGTTTAGGGACTTTCCTGCACTCTTTCTGTAAAGCCTGTGTTTTTTGTCATGTGTTACCATCGAAGTCTCTACCTGGTTAGCTTAGTGGTCAGCTAATGATGAGATGACTGAGATTTCCATAAATGCTTTGAACCAATAACTCTCCCAACCTTTATAAACATATATCTTCAGTGATCTTGCTGGCAGTTTACAATTCTGCCTTAACTTGTGCAGAGTCTCCATGCAACCTAGAGATGAGAGATTAGAACCTTTTTATATCTTTTCTGGGTATGCACACAATCCTGCACATGTTCTTCTAGATTTCCAAGAAAGCATGTGAGTTTTTCAAAGTCCCTTCTGGACCTTGCCTTCCCCTGTTATTTTTAGGTGTTTTGATTAGCCCCACTAAGTAACATCATCTTAGGCAGCTGCAATGTTAAAACAATTGTCACTGATTTTTTTTTTTTCTTTCAAATTCCCTAGAATCAGTGATGTTGGTACAGAGCATGTTCTGAGTCAAGTCAAATAAAGACACGTCCTGGGAATGGGGATTTTCAGTAAGCTTGCCATAAGCTGGTCAAATGTTGACAATTATGTGGCTTTTGGGAAGTTCCAAACCCATCCTATTCTCTTCAGGCTTGTATGATTATCACAGTTATGAAGATTTTGGTCCTGAAGGCTACCATGAAGCTGATAGGGAAAGATTGTTCTTACCAAGATTCAGCCATTTTTCTTGATAAACACGACTTGGAATTTTGTAATTCTTTAGTTAATGTCCAGAATATGGAAAAAGTTGATTTTGACTTTTTTGTTTGTTTGTTTTTGTTTATTTATTTATTTATTTTTATTTCATTTCTTTTCAGCGTAACAGAGTCCATAGTTTTACAACACACCCAGTGCTCCATGCAATGCGTGCCCTCCCTAATACCCACCACCTGGCTCCCCCAACCTCCCACCCCCGGCCCCTTCAAAACTGATTTTGACTTTTGCCCGAGTTTTATTGCAGATTTTTGTAGGTCCTCATTCTGCCATTCAAAAAGCACTCTTTTCTTTTTTTCATGAGGTTAAAAGATAATTTTTTGAAAAGGTAAAATCATGATACCCAAATCAATACAAATATAACATAAGCTCATGCCAAAGAGTTTTATTTTATTTAACTCATTACTTAATGTGGGGCCCAGGAAGATGCTACAGATTCAAGAGGGTGTTGAAGGAACACATGCACGCACACACACACATACACAGGCAAAGAGACTGCTGTCTAATTTTACATATGATGCATATTTGGTTAGTGCTGACAGCCACCAACCAGTTGTATTTCGCAGATCCCAATACACTTGCATTTCTTCAGAAAATAATCATTAGCATTGTGATTAGTTTTCTACCACTTTCAGAGTTGCAAAATACCTGAAGGACAATGAAAACAAAAATACATTAGAAGGGTAGGTGGACAGGACACATGGTCATCTTTTTTTGTCCACATCAAAGTCTTCCACAATTTTTCCTGATATAGGAATGGAGAGGAGAGCATGGGAATGGCACACAGACATGTGGTCAAAGGGGTTGTTTATGACCCCATATTTGGGGATAATTTCTTTTTTGTGCCCTGGACTCTTCATTTGTGAGGGAAAGGGGATGGCCCAAATGATCACTGAGGCTCCTTCCATTCCAGCTGGGTTCTTTAAAGTGTGGATCTTGGGCTGCCAGTGGCAGCATCACCTGAAAAGTTCTTAGAAATGCAAATCATCAGGCTCCATCCCAGTCCAACTGAATCAGAAACTCCAGGGTGGGTCCCAAGAATCCATGTTTTAACAAGCTCTCCAGGCGATTCAGATACAATCACATTTTGAGGACCATTACATCCCAGGTTCGTGATATGGGTCTTTGATATCAGGGAGATTCGGTTGTTCTAAGAGTATATTTGCTACCTCCTCTTGAAGTTGGAAAGCATGCAGTTCCACATTTGTATAAAAGAGAAAGTCATTTTGGTCGAAGCTTCTTTGCTCTAGGCAAAACTTCAATCTACTATTTATTTCAACATAATCAGTTTCAAGAGGGCTTGGAGAAGTATTTCTTCAAGCTTTGGGTTTCACATATTTTACACAGTTAGAAGATCTCTCCCAGTTGTCATGGCAGGCAGAGATGAGATGAGTCTTTCCAGGTCTTACACTGGAAAACATTTCCGTTTGCTCCTTTCCTGCAATGATCACAGGGAACTATATGACATAATTGGAAAACTTCTCCTTAAACTGTGTCCCTGGGTGGGGCACTTCTGCTCTAACGTATGATGAGCTATTCTGTTTCTGTTCGTGCACAGAGGATTAGTCTGTTTGGTTTTCCACTGCCATTTCTTTACAGGTTACAGCCATGCTGTGCCATATAAAGTGGTGGTTTTCAAACATCCTAATTCTATAACATACCTTCTGTGTATTATCAGCCTGGTGCTCTTTCTAGTGTTTCCTACACTAGTATTCTCTGCTTAGCTCTATCCGATTGACTGGTATAAAGATCATCATTGTTTCTAACCTGTTGCCATGACCATCTATGAAAACTCTTTTATCAGTGACTTACCCTTAAGAATGGGTTACTAATTACAGTGACCAAAGTAGTACCCATGAACTTAAGAACCACTGTGACTTCAGAACTTGTCAATAGCCACTATTCACTCTGTAGGCAAGTTTCTCCAGGAGGTATTACTAGGTTAGCTAGGAAGAAAGCATTATGTGCAGTCAATTCTCTTTTGAAGATTCCTAACATACATTGTGTTAAAGGCTCTGAGAGTCTTACATTGAGAAACTTACCTGTGTTTGACTCAATGTTTTCCAAACTTTGAGCACGGAACGTTTGTACTACTGACATACCTAATGCCATCCAGCTTGGGAGGGACAGGTGTAGAAGATTTGAGTTGATGTATTAAAGCAGATATTTCACAGAATCCGATTTCATTCATTTATGATCAAATGAGGGAAACTATTTGAGGGCCAATCTTAGATAACAAAGTATCAGTGTAAATGTGAGTTTTGTACTGATGGTAGTAGTTGAATCTACCGAGGCTTTGTTACTCAAAACCTGGGAGCTTTTTAGAAATAGAGTCTCGGGTGCCTTGGTGGCTCAGTGGGTTAAATCCTCTGCCTTCAGCTCAGGTCATGATCTCAGGGTCCTGGGATTGAGCCCCAAATCAGGCTCTCTGCTCAGCGGGGACCTTGCTTCCTCCTATCTCTCTCTCTCTGCCTGCCTCTCTGCCTGCTTGTGATCTCTGTCAAATAAATAAATAAAATATTAAAAAAGAAATACAGGGTCTCTGGTCCTAATCTAGATTTATTTAATCAAAAGCTTCATTTGGGTGAGATGTGATTCCCATGCATTTTAAAGTCTGAAAACATTGATTACAGCATTTTCCCCTGGTCTTTCCTTTTTTCACTGCCTACTCCATCTAGAATTCCTTGGGATGCTTCCCCTCCTGGATATTCAAAATCTTTGCCATTATTATTACTATTATTATTATTTAAAGATTCCATTCATTTATTTGACAGAGAGAGAGAGAGACAGAGATTACAAGTAGGAAGAGAGGCAGGCAGAGAGAGAGAGGGGGGAAGCAGGCTCCCCGCTGAGCAGAGAGCCCGATGATGTGGGTCTCAATCCCAGGACCCTGGGATCATGACCTGACGTGAAGGCAGAGGCTTTAACCCACTGAGCCACCCAGATGCCCCTGCCATTATTTTTATGCAAATTTTTGTTTCTCTTTCCCTTCTCTGAATTCCAGTATCCTATGTGGTTTGTTTTATACCAATATTATGGCTGGGTCTGGGAAAATTCTATGAGGATCATAGTAAACTTTTGAAAATTAATAACATTCTCTAGATTGTTGGAAACTTTTAATTAGTTTTCTGAAGTTGGTCTCTCTTTACTTTCTTTCTTTAATCGTAGGAAAGAGTGGGGGAGTGTATTAATGGTCTCCTTCCATTTAAAAAAGTTCCTAAGTGTTAAAAACATAAATTCTGCATACATTAAAAATAACATTCTTTATCACAATAATTTATTTTCACATGTCTGACTATCAGAACCATGCAGTGGTGGCCACAGTAAACATTATACAGGGGGCTCCTGGGCAGTTCAGTCAGTGAAGCCGCTGACTCTTGATTTCAGCTCCGGTCATGTTCTCGGGATCTTCGGATGAGTCCCTTGTCAGGCTCCCCACTCAGCCTAGAGTCTGTTTGAGTTTCTTTCTCCCTCTTCTCTGTTCCTCTTGCCCTGTGCACACACACACTCTCCCTCAAAAAAAAAAAAAAAATCACAGTGAGAATCTATAGGTTAAATATCAACTTTTTCCCACTGAAGGCAGATTAAATAACAAATTTGGTCTAGACCTTAATTAAAATGTCTGAGATTTGACCACTTTTTCATTAGACAATGAATGTAGGTTTTGATGACCCCGGCCTCCAGGTATTTCCAGAGGAAGCAGTGAGAGGAAAATTTAAATTCTGACAAAGATTTACCCCATTTGTTCTTTTACGGGGAAGAAAAGCTGTATACTGAAATCTAAAACATTAAAAACACATAACTGTTCTTGTCCCAAGCAGATGCCTGGTCTCTAGTTTTATTAGCCTATAAGATCATAGAATTCCAGAAATATTCCTGAAGATTCTCTTTTCTTCAACCCTTGGGCTCATATTTATTCATGTCAAGGAAGAGAGTAGCCTTAATATTTGAAAACATGTATCATGTAAAGAGGAAGTGAGAATTGCAAATATGGGAAAAGAATGTGATACAAAGAAGGGCATTCTGCTTAGCAGAGAAAGGATGAAAGCTTCGGAGAACCAGCTAAATGTGTGAGATCACTAACTCAACATTTTAAATTCCCCCGTGCTGAACTTTAATGGTTTGCAAGAATCTGAATCTGAAAGAAATCTGAAAGGCATTAAGCTTCTAGGAAAAACTGTTGCAACTCTGGATTTTTGGCAGTCCTTGGACCCTAGTAAGACTGTTTAAAAATGAAGTTATCAAGGGAACTTGATCTGTCTCTAAAATGAAGAATAAAATTCTGTTCTTACAAGCCTCTGATATCATGTATCTTCATACTTTAAAAAAGCTCAAATTCACTGAGGGTTAAAATATTAAGAATCTATTCATGCAGAGAAAACAAGAGTTGTTTTCTCAGTGTCAAGAAATGATTGACTCTGAAACTCTAGAATAGTATTGTCCAATACTGCTTTCTGTAATGATGACAGCGCTCCATATTTACAGTTAAATATGGTAGCCACTAGCCACATGTAGCTCTTGAACATTTGAAACATGGCTAAGATGATGGAGAAACTGAATATTTGTTTATTTTTATTTTGACTTAAATTTAAAGAGCTATAGTGGCAGACACCTGGGTGGCTCAGTCAGTTAAGCTTCAGACTCTTGATTTCAGCTCAGGTCATGATCTCAAGGTCGTGAGATCCAGCTCTGCATGGGGCTCTGCACTCAACAGGGAGTCTACTTGGGACTCTCTTTCCTTCTCCCTCTGTCACTGGGCCCCAACCCCTGGCACACTCACTCACTCTTTCTCTAAAATAAATAAATCTTTTAAAAAAAGCAGCTACAGTGGTCAATGACTACTGTGTTAGACAATTCAGCTCTAAGAATATTTTCTTTCCATTGTGAATTAAAATTTACAGCATTTTTACTTCTTAACATTATATTCTAGTTTACAGATTTAGGAAAAAAATTTTGTACCTCAGATGAGAACAAATTGTATAATATTTTCAAAGCCATTGCTTATAGATATTTTCTTAAAAATAGCAACATTAAGGGACGCCTGGGTGGCTCAGTGGGTTAAAGCCTCTGCCTTCAGCTCAGGTCGTGATCCCAGGGTCCCGTGATCCCAGGGTCCCAGGATGGAGCCCCGTATAGGGCTCTCTGCTCAGCAGGGAGCCTGCTTCCCCCTCTCTCTCTGCCTGCCTCTCTGCCTGCTTGTGATCTCTGTCTGTCAAATAAATAAATAAAATCTTAAAAAAAAAAAGCAACATTAAGTTGTCCACTAGACAGTGTTATATAAGTGATAGAAATGCTTGACATGAAGTCCAAGATACCCTTATGTCTGTAGTCTACGGGGAAGGCTTAACTGAAAATGACCAGTGGAAACCTGAGCACAACAAAGAGAGATCAGCGCTGGTGCTGTAGGTCTGTCATTTTCTCTTTTTATTTTTATTACATTTTAAAAAAAGATTTATTTATTTATTTGAGAGAGAGAGAAACAGAGGCAGAGAGAGAGAGAGAGAGAGTGTACGCACGCGCGTACAAGTCTGGGAAGAGGCAGAGGGAGAGAGAGTCTTCAAGCAGCCTCTCACTGAGTGAGGAGCCTGAGGCAGGGGTCCGTCTCACTACTCATGAGATCACAACCTAAAGCTAAAACCAAAAGCTGGACAGCAGAACCGACTGAGTCACTCAGGCACCCCTATTTCTACCAATTCTGAGTGTCCCTATCAAGTCCTTTGATTTATTTTATCCTTTTCTGACAGGCATTCGAAATTGGAGACTAGGTTAAATAAAGGACGCAGTTTTTAGATATGTATGCTGCCTACCTGCCACCACCACCAGGAAAGACTGGAGGTGATGAACCAGCATGAGTGGTGGCCTGCAAAGAAGCCCCCCTATGAGCTCTTCCTTATTTTAAATGTCATGCAAATGGTATTTCTTAAAACATCATCTTTTCTTTGGGTCTCTCCTTCAGGACTGGATTATAGACCACATAGGAAAACCAGTTTCATTACTTGATAATTATGCACAGACTGGACACATATGAGGCAGAAACTAGAAAACAATCCTCTTTCAAACCCTCTGCCAGCTCTCCTTTCCTGCACATTCGTCTCACGGATCTTGTTTGCAGGTACTGGAAAGTTTAGCCCATGTGTGTGCCAGCCTCTGTTGTGGTTCTTTTGAAGAGAAATTTGGTCTGTGCTATGTATTAAATGTGCCTCCCCCCATATTCATATGTTGAAGCCCCAACCCCCAGCATGATGGTATTAGGAGGTAGGACCTTTGGGAGGTGATTACAGGTGAGAACTGGCCTGTGATGACAAGCCCAGGAAGAAAGCTTTCCTCGGGAGCTGAATTGGCTGGCAACTTGATCTTGGACTTCACAGCCTGCAAAGCTGTGAGAAATCAATGTCTGTTGTTTAAACCACCCAGTCTATGATATTTTTGTTACAGCAGCCTGAGCTAAGACAGCTTGAGAAAAGGAGAGAAGCCTTCCTCCCACTCTCCCTTGGAATGCAAAACTAACACACAAAGGCATCCTTAATAATCTTACTCTAATGGTATAGAAGCTGCAGGGAGGTGGTGTAGGTAAGTTTTGAGTTGCCCCTTAGAGAATCATGCACAGATGTTCTAATGCTTCCCCTTAGGACTGGAGATATAGTGGACCATGATAACCTCACCGAGCTGAGAGAATTAATTGACATCTGGTGGAAGCAATCTCAAAATTAGGAGGCACAAGATTTATAAAAAGCAAAGAATATAAATATGTTTAAAAAAAAACCTTTTTCTAACCCTCAGAGGATGATGCTTAAAATGGAAGAATACCTATATTCATCTCCTGTTAACCACAAATCACCTCTGAACAGTTCACACGGTATATATAATATGTGGCAAGACCTTCACAAGGGTTAGCATGTATTGACACTTTGCCTATAGAATTAAGATTCATTTTTGTAAAGATCTTATTTGTTTATTTGACAGACAAAGATCACAAGTAGGAGGAGAGGCAGGCAGGGAGAGAGGAGGAAGCAGGCTCCCTGCTGAGCAGAGAGCCCGATGTGGGGCTCGATCCCAGGACCCTGAGATCACGACCTGAGCCAAAGGCAGAGGCTTTAACCCACTGAGCCACCCAGGCGCCCCAGAATTAAGATAATTTTTAAAAATGCCTAAGCAAAATTGGAATGTGGGAACGTTTACTTCCGACAACCTCTGCCTACCTGTTCTTTTTGTTACTATCCTGCCTTTCTTCCTTATGAAACGCCTGCCCCTGCCAAACATAGACACACAAATACACCAACACAGACACACATTCACAGATCCTACATATGGAAAAACAAGTCTTCCATCTTTATACTTCCTGTTTTTTCTCTGCACTACCAACACTCCCCCCCTCCCGGCCTTTTTGGAAAGATTTATTTATTTGAGAGAAATAGTGTGTGTGTGCGTGTGTGTGTGTGTGTGTGTGTGTATGCATGTGCCTGTGGGGTGGGAGGGGTTGGGGGGGCTATGGGGAGAAGGAGAGAATCTTTCGAGCAGACTCCATGCTGAGTGCAGAGCGCCACACAAGGCTCCATCCCCTGACCCTGAGATCATGAACGGAGCCAAAGTCAAGACTACAACACTTAGCTGACTGAGCCACCCAGGCATCCCTCTGGCCCTCTTTTTGTAATGTATAATCCATTTAAATCTTCCAGTGCGGTGTCTTATGCTCAGAATCTTTCCTGCCCTCATAAACCCTGACAGGATGTGTGGTCTTTTGTCCTAGGTCCTTAGGTTTTACTTTTCAGTGAGTAGTCCAAAAAAAAAAAAAAATCCTGCTAGAGTTCTCACTGAGAAGGAAAGATGTTAATGTGTGATAGCTTTCAGATACCAGATGCACACTCCTGAACAGTACATGGGCTTTGGAAATTAACTATGTAACCCACAGGTGTGCCCCAAAGGGCTGCAACTGAAGGTAGGCTGGGGGATGGTGGAAGAGATACTGCTGGAGCGTAGGACCTTTCCTGTTCTCTGCAATTCACACCATCTAGATGACTTTACAAAGAATTTTTTTCTAGGGGATTATTTGTCATTCATTGAATTGGTTTTGAGGGGGGTAGCCAGAAATGAGGCCGAAAACACTTTATCACCTATTGCATCGTGGTGATTCCCCAGGTTTTTATAGGTTAAAAAATATGTTTATATTTTTTGCAAGTAGAATTATTTATCCATAAGTTCTAAGGGGCTTTAAAAAATAGGACTAGAATTTCATGGAGACAAAAACTTCACTTGACACAGGTTTAATAATAAAGCTTTTCACTGTTTCCTTCATTAGTCTTGAAGTTGCAAGTCCTTGTGAAGTGAACTATGGAAACTCTGTAATGTTCCAGACACCCCTGTCTCCTGGCCTGGTGTGTGCATTATCTCCACAAAGACTGCGACAGCAGAAATGCAAAGAGAAAGAGCCCAGTGCTGGCTTTGGACCGCCAGAGCAGTCTCTGAAGTCCTCTGGTTTCCTTTCAGCCCTTCCCATTGGCTAGCTGCTACTTGTTCTTTGTCACTGGGCTGTAGTCTGAAGTCTCCAGCACGCCTTCTCCAGTTTCCGGTACGTTCTCCTATTTTGGCTTCATGGTGTCAGAGCACTTTTATCTCAGTATTTAACACACCTTGAAATTACTCATGTTACCCCTTTCTTGGCAGGAGCCTTGTCTTACTCATCTTTGTACTTCCCCCCATCCTGCCCCCTCAGAGTGTCTGCTTTGGGGCCTACCACATGGTAAGTTGCTCAATAAGTGTTTATTAGAGAGGGAACTAGGTAGGATTGGGATGAATTCTGAATCACATTTTGTATTAACAGAACTAAGAGTAACAGGGAGTTGGCAAACTCTTGGTAGAAGGCCAGATAGTAAATATTTTACACTTTGCACGCCATCCTGTCTCTTTCACAACTTCTCAAGTCTGCCATTATAGCAGGAAAATAGATAGTACACAAATGATTGGGTGTGGCTATGCTCCAGTGCAACTTAATTTACAAAAACAAGTGGCACACAGATTTGGCCTCAGGGATCTAGTTTGCCGGCTCTCGTGCTATAAACTAGGAGTGGTTTACTGACCTCATGTAGTTCCATACTTAGAGTTTATTTGTACATGGCAGTTTTTCCCCAGAACTCTAAGTATTTTCGCATATTTGCATGAGAGTGTATTATGGTAGAATAGTAATCTACTCAGTGGTCTGCTGGTGGCCTAAAGATTTAATGTCCAAGCAAAGATGTATAATTTACAACCAAGAGGAAGCTTCCTCACTAAGAGAAAGCAATTTAAGTCCCACTAGGTCTAATGTACTTGTGAGTGGGAAGAAACAATTAATATCGGCTGTTCAAGCAAACAGTATTCTTAAGAACAGTCTGTTCTAGTGTCTCCCAGGTCATCAAGACAATGAACTTCTTAACGGACAGGAATTATGATAATAATTCCTTAATAAATTTGTAATATGTAATAAATATTAAATTTAATATTAATAAATTTAATAAAATTATAATACTGTTTCTTAATAATAAATTAGTAAAATTGTAATACTGTTTCTGCTTGTCAGAGGAAGCTCATTATTCACAGACTCTGTTTCCCTGCATCCTCTTGTTGTCCCACCATTTCTTGACATTAGTGATGTTCTCAGGTCGGCCTGTCTCTCACAGGGCTCCATGTAGTCCAAGCTGGACGTTGGCTTGTATGGCTCTCTGCTAAGATTAAGCCTTGAGGGTAGCAGGAGGGCAGACTCTAAGGGCTCTAGGATCCCTTTCAGTTCTCAAATTTATAAAATTCTTTCTCCTCTCTAAATGCCTCTTTTCCATCCTCGCCCAGCTCTGGCCTTGGCACATATCCTGCATTTAAATTAGTTCTCTGAACTCCAATCTTTAGACTATAGCACATATGGCAGAGTTAGTTTGAATATTAGTCTGATTTCTGTATATTTCCCCTTCCTTCTGTGTGTTACCTTCACTTGAACTCCGGGGAATCCCCAGAATTTAATCAAACACCAACGTAAGCATTTTCAGATGCTTACTTATAGAGACTTCATAAGTTTGGGGCTGAGGCTGTGAGAAGGCCAGTGGAAGGGCAAAGGGGCTATGAGAGGAAGGTGTGGAGGGACAGACTTGCCCACATGGAGCTGGGAAGGGAAGGAAGGACCAGGATGTGGAGGGAGTCAGCACTACAATGAGCTGATCCACTTGCCCTCAGGAACCACTTGCTCTCAGGAACTAATGGTTACTGCCCATGGGAAACCCACCATCTAAAACCCACCAGGGCCTTTATTTGTGCCCTGGACAAAGATGGAGTACTTGCAGGGAAGAGAAAAATATTTTTTCTTACTGCTCTTCTAGGTTCTCTGGCTGAGACCCTATACATTATATAGATGAAAGACACATTAATAAAAGAAAAATAGGTTGGGGGCAGCCCTTTGTCTTGGTGGTAGTGGGGGTTGCAGGTCTTCTGAGGTAGGTTCCCCCCCCCCATTCCACTATGGAGGAGGCAGAGAGCACAGCTGTGGCCCTGGATGCTTTTACCTTCTACTACATGGGTGATGAAGGCACTAGCCATGCAAGCTCAAGAGATGGTGGTCTGTGTGGCCCATGTGGGCCTATGAATGGAAGTGATTAGGGCTGCATAGCAGAGGGGCAGGTGCATGATTGGTCTCCAACTCCAGAGCTACCTGCCAGGGTTTAAAATGGTAAATGAGAATACAGAATATTATCTATGAGGAAATGAGAGTGAGTAAGTCATCTCTAACCTCTCCCAGCCTTTTTTTTTTTCCATAAGAGAGACCATACTAAAGTTATATATTCAAAGACTGCATAATCCTGCCTCCAGCACCAGTAGTTTCTCTGTTTCATGATCCAAAGATTCTTCAGTAACAAATGAAATGGTCCAGGGGCATGGAAAATATTACTTTTATATTGGTCTGGGATTGGCTGTGAACACCAGCATTTTCATTGAAGGGAGTTTTGTTTTGGGGAGGAAAAAACAAAGGTCTTTTGTGCTTTGCCAGGAAAGGCTCAATGAGACCAGGTCAAGGTGGCCATGAATATATTAAAGAATGGTTGTGGTGGGCTGTATTGTTATCAAACATGTATACAAAATGTTTAATATAATATTATAGTTTTATATTAAATATTTCCACATATTAGTACAGCCTCATACGAGCACATTTTAAAACTTAAAATAAAACATTTTTTTTTTTGAGAGAGAGAGAGAGAGCATTAAGGGGAGTGCAGAGGAAGAGAGAGAATCTTAGGGAGGCTTCAGGTGCTGCATGGAGCTGGAGATGGGGCTTGATCTTACCACCCTGAGATCATGACCTGAGCCAAAATCGAGTCTGACGCTTAACCAACTGAACCATCCAGGTGCCCCTATAAATCCTTGCTTTTGTATTTAATTTTATCTATCTATCTATCTATCTATCTATCTATCTATCTATCTATCTATCTATCATCTATTTATTTCAAGATTTTATTTATTTATTTGACAGAGAGAGATCACAAGTAGGCAGAGAGGCAGGCAGGGGGTGGAAAGCAGGTCCCCGCTGAACAGAGAGCCCGATCCCAGGACCCTGAGATCACAACCTGAGCCAAAGGCAGAGGCTTAACCCACTGAGCCACCCAGGCACCTCAATCCTTGCTTTTTTAATAAGCAAAACTCAAAATATGTAAAATTTAAGCCAGTAGAAGTCATCTAGCATCTGAAGAGTTTATTTAATTCAAATGAGAAGACTTTCCTTTACCTCTCTGATTAAAACATGTCTGATAGGAAAAAAAGAAAACCAATCAGAAGTTTATTAACCTGTGCATTATGCTTACCTATGGGAGTACTCAGATGTAAGTAACTCAAAATGTTGGTTAGAACTTGGGCTTATATAGCATCTTAGCAAAGGAACAATACATTTTTAGAAAATTCACAAGAGAAAGAAAAAGGACTCCTGAATTTTCATGGCAGCAAATTGTGGGAACGCAGATAAATTGGAAACTAATATCAGATAATGCTCGTTGTAGGAAGGTTTGTCATGTAGTTTCCTCTGGTGCCATCTCCAGGCTGATAAGGGCCTAAAGTTGTCTCTCTGATTAACTCTTGTTCCTCTTGGAGGAGGTGGGTCCTTTGTAAATTTATGTCCTGCTTTTAGGCAAATAGGAGAGGGCATGGAGCTTTTTCTACATACACTTCCTCTCATTTGCCTTTAACTCAAAATAATCTTTGCACCAGAGTGACATATTTGGGGGCGGTATATTCCGCCACCGTACAGTCACCTTGTCAAAGCAGAAAGTGGGAAGGAAAACCATGGTGTCCTGGCCTAGATGGATCAGAACAGTTGGGAATTTCCCTGTGAGAGGAAACAAATGTGGATCCACTATCATCATTACACACTCTGCGTGGTTGCTAACATTAGTTATTTCTTGTGACTTAGTCTTGTTTTTAATTGCTTTTCTATTAATAAATTTCTTCATCCCAAAGTGCATAGAATAAGATGAACCAGGCAGAGTTCTTGTAAGGATAAGTGAATGTGTGTAAGTCTTGTGAAAGTATTCCATTATACCAAAATAAGGAATTATTATTAAATCAAAAGCTCTCTGAGGATCAATTTTTATTCTTCATTTATACCACATGATGACTCATATGTCAGAATATCATCAAGATAAGAAGTTTGTGGAAAGTAGTTCCTGAATTTTCGTCATATTGGCATTATATTCATGAGTCATTGAGGTTACAAAATTCTTCCTGCATTGAATGTTCATTCTCACTCTCCCTTCAGGGTTCAACTCACATGTCCCTTTCTCTGTAATCCCTTTGTCAACACTCCTTTGCTCCAGCCTTCCCTGTTCTGTTCATTCCTTTTTTAAAAATTATTTTTATTAACATATAATGTATTATTTGCCCCAGGGGTATAGGTCTGTGAATCTTCAGTCTTACACACTTCACAGCACTCACTGTATCACATACCCTCCTCAATGTCCATAACCCAACAACTTCCCCCCCAGCAACCCTGTTTGTTTTGTGAGATTAAGAGTGTCTTATGGTTTGTCTCCCTCCTGGTCCCATCTTGTTTCATTTTTTCCTTCCCTACCCCCCAACCCCCCACTCTGTCTCTCAAATTCCTCATATCAGAGAGATCATATGATAATTGTCTTTCTCTGATTGACTTATTTTGCTCAGTATAATACCCTCTAGTTCCACCCATGTCGTTGCAATGACAAGATTTAATTTCTTTTGATGGCTACATAATATACCATTGTATGTATATACCACATCTTCTTTATCCATTCATCTGTTGATGGACATCTAGGTTCTTTCCATAGTTTGGCTACTGTGGACATTGCTGCCATAAACAGTCGGGTGCACGTCCCCCTTTCGATCACTACATTTGTATCTTTAGGGTAAATATCCAGTAGTTAGATTGCTGGGTCATAGGTAACTCTATTTTCAACTTTTTGAGGAACCTCCATGCTGTTTTCCAGAGTGGCTGCATCAGCTTGCATTCACAACAGTGTAGGAAGGTTCCTCTTTCTCTGTGTCCTCACCATCATCTGTCATTTCCTGATTTGTTAATTTCAGCCATTCCTACTGGTGTGAGGTGGTATCTCACTGCGGTTTAGATTTATATTTCCCTGATGCCGAGTGATGTGGAGCACTTTTTCATGTGTCTATTGGCCATCTGGATGTGTTCTTTGCAGGAATGTCTGTTCATATCCTCTGCCCATTTATTAATTGGGTTATTTGTTCTTTGAGTGTTGAGTTTGATAAGTTCTTTATAGATTTTGGATACTAGCCCTTTATCTGATATGTCATTTACAAATATCTTCTCCCATTCTGTCAGTTGTCTTTTGGTTTTGTTGACTGTTTCCTTTGCTGTGCAAAAGATTTTGATCTTAACGAAGTCCCAATAGTTCATTTTGCCCTTGCTTCCCTTGCCTTTGGTGATGTTTCTAGGAAGAAGTGGCTGTGGCTGAGGTTGGATAGGTTTCTGCCTGTGTTCTCCTCAAGCATTTTGATGGGTTCCTGCTTCACGTTGAGGTCTTTCATCCATTTTGAGTCTATTTTTTTTGTGAGGTGTAAGGAAATGGTCCAATTTCATCCTTCTGCATGTGGCTGTCCCATTTTTCCCAACACCATTTGTTGAAAAGACTGTCTTTTTTCCATGGGATATTCTTTCCTGCTTTGTTGAAGATTAGTTGACCACAGAGTTGAGGGTCTATTTCTGGGCTCTCTATTCTGTTCTATTGATCTATGTGTTTGTTTTTGTGCCAGTACCATACTGTCTTGATGATGACAGCTATGTAATAGAGCTTGAAGTCTGGAATTGTGATGCCATCAACTTTGACTTTCTTTTTCAACATTCCTTTGGCTATTTGAGGTCTTTTCTTGTTCCATACAAATTTTAGGCTTATTTTTTTCCATCTCTTTGAAAAAAATTTGATGGTATTTTGATAGGGATTGCATTAAATGTGTAGATTGCTTCACATAGCATAGACGTTTTTACAATATTTGTTTTTCCAATCCATGAGCATGGAATGTTTTTCCATTTCTTTGTGTCTTCCTCAATTTCTTTCATGAGTACTTTATAGTTTTCTGAGTACAGATTCTTTGCCTCTTTGGTTAGGTTTATTCCTAGGTATCTTATGGTTTTGGGTGCAATTGTAAATGGGATTGACTCCTTAATTTCTCTTTCTTCTGTCTTGTTGGTGAATTGAGGTATGTACCCTCTATACTTACACTTTGAGGAGTTTTGATCAAGAAAGGATGCTGTACTTTGTCAAATGTTTTTCAGCATCTATTGAGAGTATCAAATGGTTCTTATGCTTTCTTTTATTAATGTATTGTATCACATTGATTGATTTGCAGATGTTGAACCAACCCTTGCAGCCCAGGAATAAATCCCACTTGGTCGTAGTGAATAATCCTTTTAATGTACTGTTGGATCTTATTGGCTAGTATTTTGGTAAGAATTTTCACATCTGTGTTCATCAAGGATATTGGTCTGTAATTCCCCTTTTTGGTGGGGTCTTTGTCTGGTTTTGGGATCAAGGTAATACTGGCCTCAAAGTTCTCCTTCCATTTCTATTTCTTGGAACTATTTCAGGAGAATAGGTATTAATTCTTCTTTAAATGTTTGGTAGAATTCCCCTGGGAAGCATCTGGCCCCGGGGTCTTGATTGTTTGGGAGATTTTTGATGACTGCTTCAATCTCCTTACTGGTTATGGGTCTGTTCAGGTTTTCTATTTCTTCCTGTTTCAGTTTTGGTAGTTTATACATCTCTAGGAATGCATCCATTTCTTCCATATTGTCAAATTTGCTGGCGTATAGTTGCTCATAATATGTTCTCATAATAGTTTGTATTTCTTTGGTGTTGTGATCTCTCCTCTTTCATTCATGATTTTATTTATTTGGGTCCTTTCTCTTTTCTTTTTGATAAGTCTGGCTAGGGGTTTATCAATCTTATTAATTCTTTCAAAGAACCAGCTCCTAGTTTCATTGATCTGTTCTACCGTTCTTTTGGTTTCTATTTCATTGATTTTTGCTTTATCTTTACTGTTCCTCTTCTCCTGCTGGATGTAAGGTTTTCTTTGCTGTTCTTTCTCTAGCTCCTTTAGGTGTAGGGTTAGGTTGTATACTTGAGAACTTTCTTGTTTCTTGAGAAGGGCTTGTATCACTATAGACTTTCCTCTCAGGACTGCGTTTGCTGTGTCCCACAGATTTTGAACAGTTGTGTTTTCATTTTCACTTGTTTCCATGAATTTTCTCAATTCTTCTTTAATTTCCTGGTTGACCCATTCATTCTTTAGTAGGATGCTCTTTAGCCTCCATGTATTTGAGTTCTTCCCAACTTTCCTCTTGTGGTTGAGTTCTAGCTTCAGAGCATTGTGGTCTGAAAATATGCAGTAAATGATCCCAATCTTTTGGTACCAGTTGAGACCTGATTTATGACCCAGGATGTGATCTATTCTGGAGAATGTACCATGTGCACTAGAGAAGAATGTGTACTCTGTTGCTTGGGGTGGAATGTTCTGAATATATCTATGATATCCATCTGGTCCAGTGTGTCATTTGAGACCTTCATTTCCTTGTTGATCTTTTACTTGGATGATCTGTCCATTTCAGTGAGGGGGGGTGTTAAAGTCTCCTACTATTATTTTATTATTGTCAATGTGTTTCTTTGATTTTGTTATTAATTGGTTTATATAGTTGGCTGCTCCCATGTTAAGAGCATAGATATTTAAAATTGTTAGATCTTCTTGTTGGCAGACCCTTTAAGTATGATAGAGTGTCCTTATCTCTTATTATAGTCTTTGGCTTAAAATATAATTTATCTGGTGTAAGGATTGCCACCCCAGCTTTCTTTTGATGTCCATTAGCATGGTAAATTGTTTTCCACCTCCTCACTTTAAATCTGGACGTGTCTTTGGGTCTAAAATGAATTTCTTGTAGACAGCATGTTGATGGGTTTTGTTTTTTATCCATTCTGATACCCTGTGTCTTTTGATTGGGGCATTGAGCCCATTTACATTCAGGGTAACTATTGAGAGATATGAATTTAGTGCCATTGTATTGCCTGTAAGGTGACTGTTAGTGTATATTGTCTCTGTTCCTTTCTGATCTACTACTTTTAGGCTCTCTCTTTGCTTAGAGAACTCCTTTCAATATTTTCTGTAGGGCTGGTTTGGTGTTTGCAAATTCTTTTAATTTTTGTTTGTCCTGGAAGCTTTTTATCTCTCCTTCTATTTTCAATGATAGCTTAGCTGGATATAGTATTCTTGGCCGCATATTTTTCTCATTTAATGCTCTGAATATATCATGCCAGTTCTCTGTGGATAAGTCTGCTGCCAGTCTAATATTTCTACCATTGTATGTTACAGACTTCTTGTCCCGAGCTGCTTTCAGGATTTTCTCTTGTCACTAAGTGTAAATTTTACTTACCTATTTTTATTGGACCTATTTTTATTGATTTTGAGGGGGGTTCTCCATGCCTCCTGGCGTTTGATGCTTGTTCCCTTTGCCATATTAGGGAAATTCTCTACTATAATTCCCTCCAATATACCTTCTGCCCCTCTCCTTCTCCTTCTTCTGGAATCCCAATTATTCTAATATTGTTTCATCTTATGATATCACTTATCTCTCAAATTCTCACCTCGTGGTCCAGTAGTTGTTTGTCTCTCTTTTGCTCAGCTTCTTTATTCTCCATCATTTGGTCTTCTATATCACTAATTCTGTCTTCTGCTTCATTTATTCTAGCAGTAAGAGACTCCATTTTTTATTGCATCTCATTAATAGCTTTTTTGATTTCAACTTGGTTAGATTTTAGTTCTTTTATTTCTCCAGAAAGGGATTTTATTTCTCCAGAAAGTGTTTCTATAATACCTTCCATGCCTTTTTAAAGCCCAGCTAGCACCTTGAGAATCTTCATTCTGAAATCTAGTTCTGACTTATTACCAGTGTTCATATTGATTAGGTCCATAGCCATTGGTACTGCCTCTTGTTCTTTTTTTTGTGGTGAGTTTTTCCACCGTGTCATTTTATCCAGATAAGAATATATGAATGACAGAATAAAATACTAAAAGAGAGGCAAAGACCTCCCAAAAAGGTACGCTAACCAAATCAGTAGAGACCCAAAATTGGGGGGAGAAGAGAGGAGGAAAAAAGAAATAAAAATAAAAAAAAATTAAAAAAATATATATATTAGACTGGTGAATGGAACAGAACCACCCACTTGATTTTGGGTGTATTTTGGTCTCTTAGAAAAAACTACCCCCCAAAATTTTAAAGAAAGGAAAAGTTGTATATATACAAAAGTAAGGGTAAGCATGATGAAGGGATGTAATATGACTGTAAAGATGAAAACTTTTTAAAAATTCTAAAAAAGGAATTGATAAGATAAGTTGGTTGGAAAAAGAAAAAAGGAGAAAAAAAGAGGAGTAATGTGCTCAGGCTGGAGATAGAACAATGCCATGTGCTAGATTAGGATATATTTTGATCTGTTAGAAGAAATTAGGGGCACCCGGGTGGCTCAATGTGTTAGGCCTCTGCTTTTGGCCCAGATCATGATCTCAGGGTCCTAGAATTGAGCCCCACATTAGGCTCTCTGCTCGGCAGGGAGCCTGCTTCCCCCCCACACCGCCTTCCTCTAAATAAAATCTAAAAAAAGAAGAAGAAGAAGAAGAAATTGTATCCCAAATATTTTTTAGAAAAAAATAAAACCCTATATCTATACAAAAAATAAGGTTAAATAGAATGAGGGGATAAAATATGACTATACCAATGAAGGTTTAAAAAGATTTTTTTTAGAGAGGTATTGTTAAGATAATCTAGTTAAAAAACGTTAAAAGAGGAAAGAGGAAATGTTTAAAAACTAGAATAAAGAAAAAAATAAATTTAAAAAAAATTTAACTTTGCAAGACTAAAGCATCATGGGGAAAAAGCCATGAATTCTAAGCATTGCTTTCCCCTAGCTCTGGAGTTCCACTGTTCTCCTTGATCAGTGAGCTTGGTCTTGGCTGGATGTTCTTGCTTATCTTCTGTGGGAAGGGCCTTTGTAGTGATTCTCAAATGTCTTTGCCCGAGGCAGAATTGCACCGCCCTTGCCACGGGTTGGGCTAAGTAATCTGCTCAGGTTAGCTCTCGGTAGCTTTTGTTCCCAGAACACTTTGCGCACCACTTTGGAGGATGGGAATGAAAATGGCGGCCTCCCAATCTCTGACCCAGAGGAGTCAAGAGCTCAGGGCCTCACTCCTCAATGCGCCTACAGAGAAAAGCAGTCAATCCCTCCTCTCTACTTGGTCTCCCGCTGCACTCTGAGCTCACCTGGCCTGTGACCGAGCATTTCTATCTCTGGCACATAGCCCTGTTTGGAGTCTCCAAACCCAGCAGATTCCTGCTGCACTGCTCCTCCTGGAGGAGGAAGGTGAATATCCCTGGATCTGCCACTTGTAGGGTCTCTGCTCAAAGAGCAGTGGCCCTAACTGTGCCTTGGATCATGCTTTAACGTAACCCTGATATGAAAGTTCACTCCTCAGCTCTGTCTCTGTATCTGGCTTCCCCACTCTGATACATGGCAGCTCTGCCACACTCAGAACACCCAATCTTTCTGTGACCCCGCAGATCCTAAGACCACACTGCCCCCGTGAGGGCTCCACCCCTGCTTAGCCTCTGGAGTGATGTCCCTCAGTGGAGCAGACCTCTAAAAGTTCCAATTTTGTGTTCCACTACTCCACTGTTTGCCAGGATCTGCCCCTCCCCGACGGTCTATCTTACCTTTGCTTTGGATTCACTTCTCTACACATCCTATCTTTCAGAAAGTGGTAGATTTTCTGTTCCTAGAATTGCTGCTCTTCTCTTCTATCTCCTGTTGAGTTTGTTGGTGTTCAGAATGGTTTGATACCTATCTAGCTGAACTCCTGGGATCTGATGTCATTTCAGTCTGCTACTCCTCCACCATCTTGCCTCCCCCCCACCCCTCCCTCGTTCTATTCATTCTTCTCTTATATACATCACAGTGTAATTATTTATTTACATGTCTGATTCTCCTGTTAGCTTATGGGCACTTAGAGGAGAGAAAAACAGAGCCCATGTTTTGTTCATGTTTGTATCCCCAACATTTGTACCATCTAACAGCATAAATTCTCCACACAGTCCTGTAGCTTCTGGAGCTCTGCTGATGTTTGTAGAGCAATCAAAGTTTGGAACTCTGATAACAGCAGTTGAATGTTCCTTACCCTATAAATGCAACTTGGAACTAAAGACATCTGGTCTACTGTAAAAATCTCAAGTGGTCTCCATTTTCCTTTCTTGTCTCCTTTCACTCATTTTCCAAGTACTGTCAAAGAGAACATCTTAAAACAAATCTATTCATAACTTTATTGATTAAAACTCTTTAGTCTTCTCCTTGCTAAGGGATAAAGTTAAACTTTTTAGGATGGCACAGGACCCTACATAACTTGATCCTGTCTGCCTCTCAGGTCTTATCTCTCTTTCTCTTTTTTAAAGATTTGTTTACTGATTTGGGGGAGAGAGAGAGAGAGAAAGAGAGACAGAGACAGAGAGATAGCAGGGTGGAGGAGCAGAGGGAGTTTTAAGCAGTCTCTGTGCTGAACACGGAGTCTGACGTGGGGCTTGACCTCACAACCCTGAGGTCACGACCTGAGCTGAAAAGCACCCAATTCTTAACCAACTCTGCCACCGACTGGTCCCAAGACTTATCTCTTGATGTCTCTTCTCCATTCCCTTCCCATATTTCCTCACCCCTCCACCCCCCATCCCACATGCCACTGTAGAAATGCTGAGCTCCAAGTAATATGTAAGTGGACAGTGCTTCATTAACCTCTGCTCTGTCTTTTTTTATCATCATCCTGTTCTTTCACTATTGTCTCTATGCATACTTTTATCTCCTTGATTATTTAAACTTCACTTATTTTGTAGTCTTGTTCCCATCTATTATATCTAGTTTTGAATGTGAATTTTCCATTTGTAATGTTCACGGACTCTCTTTCGTGATGGTGGATTGTTTCCAAATGTCTCTCTCTCTATAATTAGTATATTAATATTATATTATATTATATTATATTAATTAAGCAATATCATGATATTAATTATATATAATTATAATAATTATTAATTAATTATTGTTAATTAAATAATTAATTAATTCATAACAAAAACACATCTAATTGTTACAACAATTTTCTTTTTGAGACAGATGCTTTTACAGATAAGGAAACTGAGTCACCAAAAGGTTAAGTCAACCAAGCTCATAAATAACTTGATCAAGCTCATAAATGGCAGTACTAGCATTTGTGCTCAGGTACTCTACTCGAGAGGCCATGCTTGTAACTATAACATTAGACAGGCAGCCTGTTAATACCAACAAGAGAGACATGTTGAAGTCTCTGGACCCAAGACTTTTTTAAAGCAATTATTTTTAAGTCCAAAGCAAATAGTTGTTTTCTAATGATGGCTCAGGATCTTAAAACTGTGCTATGTGGGAAGTATATAACCTCACCCAGTAAATTATCTCTATATTTAACCGATCAGCCTAAAAATCCTTCCAGAATTGAATTTAGGTCTCAGATGTTGCTGTTTAAACACCTGCATTCCTTATTCATAGGTGACAGAAAAAAAAAGAACAAATGTAGCAACCTTCCCCTTGTGTTCCTAGAATGAAAGATGAGGCTCAATGAAAAATTATTTAGTAGTACAACCTTTTTTTTTTTGACTCTAGAAAGCAGCTAAATATTTCATATATACTGATACAAATTCACCATGGCCCTTACTCACTCTTGTCTGTTATCACTGACCACAATGTAAGAATCAAGACATTCTGCAGGCAGAGCAATGTGCCTCACTGGCCTAGCCATTCCGACTCCCATATTGGCTTTGGGTGGTTACCACCATGCTCATCCTTGTGGATGCAGACAGCAGTGATTCCTGCATTGCTAAAATGATCTCATTCTCTTATCTAAACTCCTTTAATGGAAATCTGTGGAGAAGTGATGGCTTCCTCACTGGCTATAAGCAAAATGGGAATAAATTTTTAGAGTGGCAGAAGTTTCTTAGGGTTATGAAAGAATATGCTAAAGAGATAAGCAACTTGGGCGGTTACTAAAAATACCCAGCATGCATGGGGCTGAGATATGTGAGGGTATGTGCAGCTGAACAAACACAATGACTATTTCTGTAGGGACCCTGAGTGTTTGGTGTTTGCTTCTGATGATGCACCTTACTATTTAAGGAGTGCAGGAGAATTATTCTATCTGAAGTCCAGATTAGATTTTCCTCTTTAAAAGAAATTTATTTTTAAATCTTTGAATAGCTCTTGAGTAAAATATATCTATCATAAGAATTATCCAGCAAGTTACATTGCCACTGATATGACACAGCCTAAGAGCCATGATGAGATCAGAAAAGTAAAAGTAATCAGTACAGTACAAGGAACTTCATTTTTCTTTTTATTTAAGAAACTGGCTCTGTTACAGTGACAGGATTTCCAGAAAATGGATAGTTACTGAGATGAGATTAGTCATGAGAGATAATGTGGATCATTCAGGTGAAAAGTTTTTCTTGTCTTCTTTTTAGGCCTGAACTACTATATTTAGACAAAGTTCAAATAGATGGTAGAAGTTATCACAAGTATTAAAATTTAAATGCCTGGCATTTAATTAATGATTGGCAACCTTGTTTAAGGTGTTCCAGCCATGCACAGAATTGTAGTACAATTTTTCAAGGATTAAGAAAGAAATCACACTGAAGGACAATATCTGATAAAGGGTTCAGGAGGTTTGAGTTCATGTTTGAACAAGTATCAGTCAAAAGATTTATTGTTTTAGAAATAATCTCCCTGTAAAAGATATCTTGAGTTGTTTATGAGTTACTGGCACTTTCTTATAAAGCTCCAGTTGTTGCTTTTCTCAGAGAACTGGGAAGTCCCTTTTGACTTTAGTTGTGTTCAATGGATAGAACTCTGTCTACAGAGACTGGGTCTTCTCTTTTCTCGCTAAAGGACAAAACTGGAGCATACATGGGTGATTGGGCGCAGGGGCCTCCATGAAAGGATTTTCTCACCCCAGTGCTCTCCATGCCTGAAATTCGTTATAATTCTTTAGTTTGGGAACTGGATACCTGCCAAGATGACTCGGAAAGAAAAACACATTCTTTGATTTTGCAAGGATGTATTTTTAGGGTCAGATGATATGAGAGGGGATCATGCAGTATCAGGATAGTTGACCTGAGTTGACCAAAGAGCATAAGCTGAAGAAACAAAAACAGTGGCCTATTTTAAAGTGTAGCTGACACTATACAGAAAAATAGTAGGTAACTCAGGGAAAAGGCAGCATTCTGAAGTTTTTCAGTTCCAAGTGGCATGGATGGGCAAGTGTACTTTTCAGTGACCATTTTAAAGAAATGTATCATAATACATTTCTTTTCCCTCCCCTCTATTGTAGGGTTACAACCAAACCTGGCTTGCTGCTTGTTTTTGTTTTTGTTTTTTTTTTAATTTTTTTTTTTTTAAAGATTTTATTTATTTATTTGTCAGAGAGAGGGAGAGAGAGCGAGCGAGCACAGGCAGACAGAGTGGCAGGCAGAGGCAGAGGGAGAAGCAGGTTCCCTGCCGAGCAAGGAACCCAATGTGGGACTCGATCCCAGGACGCTGGGATCATGACCTGAGCCAAAGGCAGCTGCTTAACCAACTGAGCCACCCAGGCGTCCCTTGCTGCTTGTTTTTATAGATAAAGTTTTATTGTAATTTGCTCAATTGCCTGTGCTCATTTGTTTATGTATTATTTATTTTTGCTTTTGAGTTACAGCATTGAAAGGAGTAGTCCTGGTGGAAACAATATGGTCTTGTTTTGGTAAGCAAAGTTTTTATATTAACACAGCCCTATCCTTTTGTTTACATACGGTTTATTCCTGCTTTTGAACTATAGCAATGAAATTAAATCGTCTTGACAAAGACCATGGGGCTGGCAAGCCCAAATTATTTAGTCTTTTGCTCTTTTTAGGAAAAGTTTATTGATGCCTACTATATTGTTACTTCTTATATTATCAAGATGTGTATCTCTTTGCAGCCAGAGTTCCACATTTTTGGTATATCTAAATGCATGCAGTGCTCATTACTAGTCCTCTTTACCATGACTTCTCTAATTTTGAGTGCTTTATTTTGATTCTTTCCTGGATTTCATCAGGCAGTTTCTTCAATAAAAGAGCTGAATTTCCCTTATTACATCAAAAATGTATATATGCTACAATTTACTTTAAAACATCTTGGGTAGCTATTATATTCTTTCCTAAAAAATTATGTAGATCAAAATAGTCTGAGAGAATTATAATTCTAGTAGCCACATTAAAATATTGTGTAGAACAGATAAAATTAATTTTAATAGTATATTTTATCTAACCCAATATGTTGAATATCATTTTAACATGTAATCAACATAAAAATTTATTACTGAGATTTAAAAATTATATTATTATTATTTTTAGAAAGAGAGAGAAGTGTGATTGGGGAAGGTCAGAGGGAGAGAGAGAATTTTAAATAAGCTCCATGCCCATCTGGAGCCCAACATGGGGTTCGAGCTGAGATAATGACCAGCATGTGTTTTATGCTTACAACACAACCCAATTTGAATTAACCAAGTTTCAAGTGTTTAAAGGCCATATGTAGCGAGGGACTCTCATATTGGACAACACATTGTACACTATTCGCATTTATAGTTGAGTGTGGAATGTTACTATGATAACATCTGAGATCTGTTTGATAATTGTTTTTTCTCCTTGGAGATGACTAGCATTTCCTGATGCTTGAATGATCATTTCTTCATTATTTTTTGAAATTCACTAACTTCACGTGGACATATATTAACACAAAGAGTTCCATACCTAATTTTCATATTCATTCACTGTGCAGATTTAATGTTTTAATTTCAAGGATTTTTTTGGTAATACATCTTTGTAATACTTTTCTTATTTCATTTGTTATTTTTCTTCTAGACACCAATTATGCATTTGTTGGGGGCCCGTTTTGGTAATGGTTTCTCTATGATTCTTTAAGTCCTCAGGTTTATTTTCATTACTATGATGTTCATAATCTTTTTCTAAATGTAAGTCAGTGGATTTTGTTTTTTTGCTCTTTAAGTCTTGTTTTTAATGACATTGCTTATTTTTAATGACATTGTTTTGCTTCTCATTTTATTTTCTAGAAATCATATTTTCCCTTTTCATATTATAGTGTTCTTTATATTCTAATTATTGTGCTATTATTTTGTCAAAGTTAAACGGTTTTTGTTGTCTCTTGTCCTATTAAAACTCTTCGGAAAATCTTCTGTTTCTTTTTGCTTTGTTTTTCTTCTATGTTAGTTTCTTTATTAATTACATATTATATTTTCTTTCTTCTCCAATTTGTCCATAGTTTCTTTTCACTGTTCTCACACCATTTATTACTTTTATTGTTGGCCTTGGTTCTTTACTCCTCTAACCAGCACATTCTTTTCTTTCTTTAAGATACTGATACCATTGGCTGTTAGATGACTCTGAGGAGAAAAGGGAGGCATTAGCATATATTCTCACCCACTTGAAACTTTAATTTTTGCACTTTTTGCTGATTTGATAGTGAAACAAGTGATAGTTACTTATATAGAGTCTGAATAGTGATTCTCACTGGCACCCAAATTTGGACTAGACTTTGTGTGTAGCCAAGCTTTAATTTGTTACCCCATTCATCACTATCAAAAGCTATGTTGTTTATACCTTTTGGTTTTCTTTACTGCCTCTCCAGTCAGAAGAGGAAGAAGATAAGCAATCTATTGTACTTTTCAAATTGAGTGCATGTTAGTGAGAATTCTCAGGATCTTGTTAATGAATATATGTGGGTTCTGGGGAAAAGGTAGGCGTGAAAATAGGAGCTATGCCATACTCTTCTCTGTGAGACATAACTGCTTTTTGAAATTCTGTTTATTAAAGTTAATGATACCGGGTCATATCCCTTAATCTGCTAGTAAATTTTTTCTTTATAGCTTCAGAAATAGTTAATATTTCTTACTAGATACTAGGTGAAAGTTACTGTAAAGCAGCTTCATTTCTTCCCTTACACAGTAATTTCTTTTTTATGAAACAAAACAAAACCAAAAAAAAAAAAAACCCAAAACGCTTATCTCTGTGTCTGTCTGTGTGTGTATATGAGCGAGCGAGAAAGAGAGAGAGAAAGAGAGAGAGAGGAGGAACACAAGAATATTCTGGAATGTTTTGGAGATTCCAGTTCAGAACTGGAGTTTCCAGTTCAGAAGTTATTCTCCTGTTTCCAAAAGTCGGGTAGCCTCGGAATATCTCCAAGACTGTACTCACAAAGGCAGTGGGAAAAGGAGAAAAGCAATTTTTATGGCTTTTGTCAGATTTGTAATTTGTAAAGTTCAAGCGTCAGTACATATTTGTATAGTTGCTGCAACTATAGACAGAGGATATTACAAATTCTATTTTAAGAGCTTAACTTTGGGGTATTTTCAAATAGAGATTAAAAAAAAGACTCTGAAATTCAGGTAAAACTGACAATGGAGAACAAATTGACTAATATTTTAGTGGAAAAAAAATCAACCTTTCAAATTTGTAAATCAGTGCATGGTTGACCACTGTGACTTGGGAGGTGATCCTGAAGGAATCAAAGGGTAACATAGAACCCAGATAAAAGCAGAAGAAAATCACCTGGTGTAGACCCAATAGGCATTTAGGAATAAGATTCTGATAGTCCAGGAAAGTGACTCCTTTTAAAGAATGGGGTTCATCAAAGCCAGTTCTCATGGGGGCCTGCATCTTTAGTGAAATTTTTAAAATAAATACATGCCCTTCTTATGTCTGTTTCATACTTTATGCCAAAGGATGCTTGGCTACTCAATGCAGAAACCATATTGGTAAACATTTCTGTCAGTTATTTTATTGTGTCCTATAAAGTATGTTTAAAAATTCTATTTTATAGGTGAGGAAGCAGAAATGAAGTGTCTTAGAGTGTGTATTTTTTATTTTAGCACCAAGAAATTTTAAATGAGGATACAGTGAAATTGACTTTTATCTTCTGGTGTACAGTTCTATGAGTTTTCATACGGATCTAGCTTCAGGTAACCCCTACAACAGTAAAGATACAGAACAGTTCTCTTACCCCCTAACATTCCTTTGTCCTGTGCTTTTGCAGCCACAACCTGCCCTCACTCTCCTAATCTCTGACAACCATGAATCTCTTCTCAGGGGTGATAGTATAATCTTTCTGATAAATAGAACCTCGCACCAGGTAACCTTTTGGGACTGGCTTCTTTTACTTGGTGTATACTGCCTCTAATCATCCAAGTTCTTACATGTACTGATGGCTCACTGCTTTGTCTTTTTGTGTTTGTTCAGCCATAGTTTGATGAACCACTGAAGAACATTTGGGTTCTTTTTGGTTTGGGGTAAATATGGATATAGCAGCTTTAAACATCCATGTGAGGATTTTTGAGTGAACATAACATTTCATTTCTGTGGGGCAAATACCTAGGAATGGGATTGCCAGGTGATATGGTAAATGTATGTTTCATTTCTTTTTTTTTTAAAGATTTTATTTATTTATTTGACAGACAGAGATCACAAGTATGCAGAGAGGCAGGCAGAGAGAGAGAGAGAGGAGGAACCAGGCTCGCCGCTGAACAGAGAACCCGATGCGGGACTCGATCCCAGGATCCTGGGATCATGACCCGAGCTGAAGGCAGAGGCTTAGCCCACTGAGCCACCCAGGTGCCCCTGTATGTTTCATTTTAGAAAAAAAAAAAAAAAAAAACCTGTCAAACTATTTTCCACAGTGTCTACATTTTGGGTTCCACCAGAGATGTGAAAGTCCCAGGTGCTCTGCCTCTGAGCCAGGACTTAGTATTGTCAGTGTTTTTTATTTTAGCCATTCTAATCAGTGTGTTTTAAGCCTGGTTTTAATTTGTATTTCTCTAATGGCAAGTAATTTTGAACTTCCTTTCATGTGTTTACTTGACATCCTCTTCTCCTCTTTGATGAGATGTGTAAGTCTTTTGCCTGTTTTTGAATTGAGTTGTTTGATTTACTACTGTTGAAATTTGAGAGATTCTTACATATTCTGGATCTAAGTACGATGTCCAATATATGGTTTTCAAGTATTTTCTCTCAGTCAATAGCTTATCTTTTCATTCTTTTAATGATATTTCCATAGGAAAAAAGGTTTTAATTTTGATGTAGTCCAATTTATTATTTTTTTCTCTAACAATGTGCTTTTGTTGTCAGGTCCAAGAACATGTCTATTCTTGATACTGAAGATTCTCTTATGCTTTCATATGAAAGTTTTATAGCTGTACGTTTTACATTTATTTTTATTTTTATATCATAGTTGCTTTATTTGTTTCATTCTTTAATTTAAATTCAATTAATTAACATATAGGGTATTATTAGTTTCAGAGGTAGGGTTCAGTGATTCATCAGTCTTATATAATAGCCAGTGTTCATTACACCTAGTGCCCTCCTTACTGCCCATCACCCAGTTACCCCATTCCCCCCTGCTCTCCTCCAGCAACCCTCAGTTTGTTTCCTAGGATTTAGTCTCTTATAGTTTGTTTCCCCTCTCTGATTTAGTCATTTTATTTTTCCTCTCTTCCCCTATGATCCTCTGTTTTGTTTCTTAAATTCCACGAGTGAGATCAGATGATAATTGTCTTTCTCTGATTGACTTATTTTGGTTAGTATAATACCTTCCAGTTCCAGCCACGTCTTTGCAAGATGTTCATTTTTTTTGCATATAAATGTCCAATTACTCCAAAACCATTCATTTGAAAAGACTACCTTTTTCTTTTTTTAAAATTTATTTATTTGTCAGAGAGAGAGGGAGAGAGAGAGAGAGAGTGAGCACAGGCAGACAGAGTGGCAGGCAGAGGCAGAGGGAGAAACAGGCTCCCTGCTGAGCAAGGAGCCCGATGTGGGACTCAATCCCAGGACGCTGGGATCATGACCTGAGGCAAAGTTAGCCGCTTAACCAACTGAGCCACCCAGGCGTCCCAAGACTACCTTTTTCATTTAATTTTCTTTGGAATGTTGTTTTCAAAACTAATTGGTCATATTTGTGTAGGTCTGATTTTGGACCCTGTATTCAATCCACCCATTGTTATATCTAAACTTTTACTAGTACCACATTGTCTTGATTACTAATTTCACAGTAAATTCTTGAAAAAGATAGTGTGACTCTTCCAACTTTATTCTTCTTTTTCAAAATTATTTTGGCTATTCCAGTTCGTTTGGTATTCCATAACAATTTTAAAATCAGTTTGTGTATATTTACAAAAATCTTGCTGGATTTTGAGGTGTTATTGGACCTAGTGATCAATTAGGGAGAATTTACTTCCTCACAGTATTGTCTTTCAATGCATACATGTTGTATGTCTTTCTATTTATTTAGGTCTTTGATTACTTTTGTCAATATTTTGTAGTTTTCAACATATAGATCCTCTATGTTTTGTTAGATCTATACCTAAGTGCTTTATATTTTTTAGAGCTAATGTAAGTGGTATTATGATTTTAAATTTTTTTTTTTTTCTGAGACAGTGTTAGTGGGGAGGGAGGGGTAGAGGGAGAGGGGGAAAAAGACTCTTAAGCAAGCTCTGCTCGGCATGGAGCCTGACACAGGGCTGGATCCCTTGACCCTGAGATCATGACCTGAAACAAAATCAAGAGTCATATGCTCAACTGACTGAGTCAACCAGGCACCCCTTAATTTTGGTTTTTAATTATTTATTGTTAGCAGGTAGACATACAATTGATTTTTGTGTGGTGACCTTGTAATCATGTGACCATGATACTGGGAGGTTTTTTGTTTTTGTTTTCTTTGTTTTTTGTAGAAACCTTGGGATTTTCTATGTAGATAATCATACTGCAAATAGGGACACTTAACGATTATTTTTTTCTACCTGTATGCCTTTTATTTCTGTTTCTTGCCTTATAGTACTGGCTAAGACCTCTGGTATGATGAGGAATAGGAATGGTGCAAGTGGATATCCTTGGTTTGTTCCTAATTTTAGAAGGAAAACACTCAGTCTCTTGTCATTAAGTATGAAAGTTATCTGAAGGTTTTTTTTTTTTATTCCCTTTATTGGATTTAGGAAGTTTACTTCTATTCTTAGTTTTTAGAGAGTTTTTTTTTAAGATTTTATTTATTTGACAGAGATCACAAGTAGGCAGAGAGGCAGGCAGAGAGAGAGAGAGAGGAGGAAGCAGGCTCCCTGTCTAGCAGAGAGCCTGATGCGGGATCAATCCCAGGACCTTGAGATCATGACCTGAGCCGAAGGCAGAGGCTTAACCCACTGAGCCACCCAGGCGCCCTTGTTTTTGTTTTCAATCAGGAATGGATGTTGAATTTTGTTGCATGCCTTTCTGCATCAGTTGATATTGTCATGTAGTTTTTCTTCTGTCAGCACTCAATATGATGGATTGCATTGATTGGCCTAGATTTTCATTTCCAGGACCCAACTTGGTCATATTGTATAATTATTGTATAATTATTTTATATATAGCTGGATTTTAGATTTTAATGTTTTGTTATTTTTTTGTTTACTTGCATATTTTCATTAATTCTTACAGTAACATTGCAAATTAAGATGTATTCCCAAATCATAGAGGGACATAGTGAGGATTGAGAGCATTGGTAATTTGCTCAAAGTTACACAGTGAATAAATTTGATAAATGGATTTCTGAATCCAAAATTATTCTCTTTCCACTCGATCACCAAGCATGGGATTTGGAAAAAGAGTAAGAGGGCCTCAAGAGATCTTAAGTGTGGTCATGCCTTCAGGATTAGATAAATTGCTTCTCAGAGTGTAAAGGTCTTCTAGATTTGTTGTCAGAGACAGTAGAGAATTAGAGAGGTGAAGGAATCCTGACAATGTGCAAATATTTAAAAAATGGATTTGAGAAATTCTAGAATCATTTATTAGATAGATGGCTGATGAACACTTGGAACAGAAGATGATAATCAATAGGGACTGACATACACTTACTAAGAAAAGTTCAAAATAAACTCTCATTTTCTTTGATCATAAATTTCCTAGATTGCATGATGACCATGGAATCGCAGACAAAGCATATATCTTATTAGCTCTGGGAACCCCGGTTGTCATCATCGGACTGAAATCCACATGGGAGAAGATTAAATAAGAAACTACTCCAAATAAAAACTAACTTGTATAGCCAATAAGGACTAGCTTAATATTACTTAGAATAATTACCAACTCTCCAGTCAAGTCCATGAAGACTTCATCTTCCATGACCCAGGCAGGTGTCCTCCCTGTCTGTGATCATTGTGTCTATTGCATCCTATAATAAACTTCCACAATGTGTTTTTTTCCACACATCCTAGATTGTTTCACAATATTCCTAGGGGAGTTGAAGATCCACATATCCTAGACATGTGCAAGTTTTCTAAGGGGATAAGGATTTCTTCATTCTCATGACCATTGGCACATGATTTGATAGAGTAGCCTCTCATCGGAGCCCTGAAGTTTCTTTATAGACTGTTTCTGCTGTTGTTTTTGTGATTGGTTCCTCTTTTGGCTTTTTTTTTTTTAATCGGTTAGCTATCTGTGCAGTTCTTCTTTTTCTTTTTTTTTCTATAGAAGTAACTATAAATAGCACAAATAACCAACCCCTTCAATCTTTATTATTGTCTTGCTTTGGATAAAGCCTATCTAAATAATCTTTTGAACAAGGTGGAGGCATGTGGGGTGACTGATACTACAAACAGATGACTTTTCAGGTAGCTGGACAACCAATGAGAGGATATAAATCAAAGGAGGTCAACCTGGAAAGAAATTTCTCCAGGCATCCATGCATGCCACAGTTCTTTGTTCTTGGAGTTTTCCTGTGAGGTTTTTTTTTTTTTTTTTTTTTTTTTGGGTAAGTTCTACACCCATCGTGGAGGCTTGCTTGAACACATGATCCTGAAATCAAGACTTGAGCTGAGATCAAGAGTCAGACCCTTAACTTACTGAGCCACCCAGGTACCCCTCCTGTGAAAATTTTATCAGTGGCTTAGGCATAAACACAAAAGCCATGTTTATCACACTTACAAGCTTACAGTTTATAAAGCTAGGGGTAAAAGATGAAAGATCTCTCCAGCCTGGACCATTGGCTCTGAAATGACATGAAATGAAATATGTGAGTCCCTATTGTCCACTTCAAAAGGTCAATTTTACAATGATAAGATATAACATACAAACCTTTCTGACAGCAGTTTTTGTGACAATGGGAATAAAACCTGAACAAATCAATTAACTATGGATTTACAGCAAAACCAAAATACTACATGGCTGCCGAAAAATTAACACAGTCTCATACTTCAGATACTGCCTGTAAGATCTGAGTTCTAAACTCCATGTTTTATAGCCCTTTGTATCCCCTGTGTCTTGCACTTAATAGATTCTCAGTGACTGTTTAATAACAGCTATGATAGTCAAGATGTAGCTGGAGTATTTCACTGTCATATTTTAAGGGTCAGTTGTTAAGCTGGAGTGCACATAAATAATGGTGGTTCAACAGAGAGGGTCTGAAAACTACATTCTCAGACAGCCAATGGAAAAATTAGAAGTGTGCAGAAGAGATGATTAATGAGAGACAGGCTAATTATTTTGGTCTAGATTCATTTTATCCTGTCCCAAGGGAAGAACTTGATTGATCCTGTGGGGAGGTAGCTGTAAACATAATATTAAGACGAACTTTCTATAATTAATGGAGACAGTGGTGTGGACTATTGAGTGAGCATCTGTTAGGAATATTGCCAAGGGAATTCTTGCCTATGAATATGGTGTGGTGATTTAGCTTGAATGGCCTTTCCAACTCAAAGATTTTATTTATTTATTTATTTGTCAGAGAGAGAGAGAGAGAGGGAGAATGAGTGAGCACAGGCAGACAGAGTGGCAGGCAGAGGCAGAGGGAGAAGCAGGCTCCCCGCCGAGCAAGGAGCCCGATGCGGAACTCGATCCCAGGATGCTGGGATCATGACCTGAGCCAAAGGCAGCCGCCCAACCAACTGAGCCACCCAGGCGTCCCAAACATTAAAATTTTTAAATGCTAATTTTTATTATATAGTGACCCAAATACCCCAATAATGAAAAGTTAAGTCAAACCAATTGCCTGCCCTCAAAATAGTTCAATGTAACCCCAATTTCAATTTGCTAACAACACAAGTCAGCATTTTGTTATTCAGTGGATTTACCACCACATTCTTAACATTATTTTACCCTGGATCCCTGGAACACTTTTCTGGTTCTGCTCTGCCTCTCTGACTTCTTCACAGAGGCCTCTCCCTCATTCGCATCTTAATTATGGCTCTACTTGAACAAAGTCCTTGTCCTTGTCTTGTTTCTTTAGGATTTTCTACTTTAACGTCTCATCTACTTCCATGCTTTATACTGTGGAGCCCCATTTTTCCCACTACCTGCCATGCCTTGGCTCTCCAGCTCCTACTTAGGACTCTCCGTAGGACTACAGATCTAAGATCCAACCCAAACAACTTTTGTTTTTCCCTCAAAACAAAACTTTGGGATTGTCTCTGTTTCTGCCAGTAACAGAATCTTACTCTCAGCCATTAAAGCTCAGAATATATAACACTCTGTGCTCCTTGCTTGCAGAGGTAGTGTCTCTTGATTGTATGATGGGGAAGATTTCTGACTCAGGCTAACTAGGTCCAAACCCAATCCCTTCCCACTGCCAGTCGCAAACCTGAACTAATTGTTCAGCCTTTTGAGGTCTCCTTTTCCCCATCTGTCAAATAGAAATGATAGGAACAAACTGTATATGTTGATGTCCACGTAGCTGGAGCAACTGTTATGGATTTGATAGCCCAAACTTCCAGGTCGACCAGGTCATTATTTTGGTTATTCAGACATGTCTCCCATGAAATGTGGATATCAACAAAACATTAAATAAGAGAGATTATATTTAGCTTTTAAGTCACTCCCTAGTGGTAAATTTTTAATATACTAATATATTCACTGGGATATGTGAATATATTAAAGTGTGGAAAAGTTAAAGATACTGTATTAGTTTACCAGCACTGCTGTAACAAAAGTACAAAAGACTGGGTGGTTTAAACAATAAAAATTTATGCCTCACAGTTCTGGGGACCAGAAGTCAAGATCAAGGTGTTGGAAGGTTTGGTTTTTATTCAGGCCTCTCTTTTTGGCTCATGGATGGTCATCTTCTCCCTGTGTCCTCACATGATCTTCCCTCTGAGTATATCTGTGTCCTAATCTCTTCTTATAAGGACACCAGACATATTGGATTATGACCCACTCTAACAATCTCATTTTATATTAATCACCTCTTTAAAAATCTTACCTCCCCCAATCACATTCTGAGGTACTGGGGATAAGTTCCTCAGCATACAAATTTTGGGGATGGGTGTGGGGAGACACAATTCAGCCCACAGCATACACCTACTTGAGGCCTTAATGGGTGAAAAAATGAGTAGAGTTTTAAATTTGTCTCTTATGCTCTTTCCCATGAGGTAATATAAATTAACCTGGGGAATCTAGGTGGTTTTTAAAGCAGTTAATTTTGTGGTGTTTCATTGCTACTCCTGAGTGGAGGGAAATGAAACTCAAGCTGACCTATTTGGTTTCTCTGACACCAGCTTTGCTCACTCTTCTTGGGGAAGGGTGATTTTGAAACTACAGACTAGAAAGGTTTTTGAATTGTGTGAGTCATGTTCTCCCTGTGACCCTTACCATGCTGGGTGATCAGGGTTTGGCTGTAAAGTTACTGCTCTGGGCAAAGACCAAATTTCCATTCTGAAATTAGTCCTAACACTAATATCACTCTGATATACCATGCATTATTGTGTGAAGCTTAAAAACCAATCCACATAATATTTTGTCTTCTGTATGTAGAGTTTAGCTCCTTTATAGTATCAGGTTCATGTTCTTGGGTAGGGCCCAAGGTAGGGGGAGTAGGAGGCTGGAGGGAGTCACAGGGAGTTTGCTTCAACATGAGTATGGGCTCAAGTGCCCTCTGGTGTCTGCTTTGTCTTACTTTGCAGAGGAAGAGCCCAAGTTACGTGGAATCCCATTGCCCATCTAATTCCTTTTTCTCTTGATTTTCAGACAGGTTTTAATCCTGATTAGATAAACTGGTGATAGAATAATTTTCAGTAGGGTTTGGTTCATCTTGATGATTCTTTGATACCTTTAACTCACACAGCTGTTTGAGTTGTGTCACAGCTCAGTCAGCCCTGAAAGCTATTCTGACGAGGTCATGGTTATTGTGTGGTTTATGCAAAGAGAAATTCTGGGCATAGTCTGCTCCAAGTAGCAAAAACAGGTACTGTCAGAAGAGACAAAGCAAATCTACCAAGTGCTGGAGAAGCATTTCCTCCTGAGATGTTCATCACTTTGTGAAGCCCAAGTGCAACAGGGGGATCATGGAAAGAATATCTTCCAGTGGAGCCTGCTAGTATTTGCAGAATGAAGTTAAGCTGCTCTTCTGATAGTTGAAGATGTCTGTTGACGATGTCATGTATTCTATTTTGCTGAGTAGGTATTTAGGATCTGCTTTGGGAGGAAATGAAAGTATGACAACTGGCAAGGGGGAAGGAAATTACAGAAATTTGCCTTTTCTGTATATTAAGATCTTTATGTCAATCCAGTGTTTTGAAACAATGTCCAGGCTACCTACAAGCATTTTAAATGAGTCCTTTGCTCTGTTTCTCATATGAAAACCCAATTTAGCTGTACCCACCCGACCAAGTTCTTTATTTTCATTATTTGTCAGAAAGTGTTTTCGTTAAGCACTTCCCTCATCTTCCTTCCTCTTCTGAGCCCCTTCCACTCCACCCACCTGCCTTCTGAATCCCCAGTCCCAAAGGGAGAGTGATGCATCTTACTCACACTTTACACAGTTCTCTTTGGGGAGGATCCTTACCACTGACAATCAGGTTGACTTGTGAAATTTTCCAAAGATTAAATTTCAATGGTTGTAGAGATCACATGGTTTGATTCCCCCTCCCCCCGCACATGCAGATAATATCTACACAATGGTATGTTATACCTCTATTATGTGTGGAAGCCTTGAGCAGACACGTCTTGGGCTGATCACTTGCTAATTGCTTCAAGATTCAGAAGGCCTTGCTGTTGTAGTCATATCTTCTGTCTTCTGACTAGGACTAGATGTTAGAGGTTCCTGCCCAAGCCTTATATTTATTCCAGAACAGGCCAGCGTAGAGACTAAGGAAGGGCTCTCACCAGCAGATGGAAAGTTTAACCCCCAGCCCTGCCCAGCGTCTGCCATGTGCTCACTGGCTGTGGTGGCCTCAGGTGGGTCATTTAACCTCTCTGGACTTAGTTTCCTTATCTATAAAAGAAAAACACTGGCCTGATAGGGAAATCTGGTTCTAACATCCCTTCCAGCTACGGCTGCTCTGTGGTAACACATCCTTGGACAATCATCTTTCATGAGTTCCTTCTGCTCATCCTTTTCCCCAGACTCCTAAGTCCTAGCGTGTGACTCATCCCCTCTAGTTGGTCTAGCCAAAGTGTGAATCTGCTTTGCTTTTAAGCTTCTGAACAATAATTTGTTCCAGGGACAGCAGACATCATCTGTGATTGCACCAGTCAACTTGCTGCTAGCTGTCTTCATGAGGCCCAGGCCTCACCACCAAGCTAAGCTTGCCAGGGATTAGGGCGTAACTCCCTCAGCTATGCTTGAGGTCTGCTTCCCAGCCCTGTCTGTCCTTGCTGGATGAGGCAGCAGCATTCTAGGAACATATGCCCTCTACTCAGCCTGCTTTCCTGCCATCCAACTCATTTTCTGAATCTCGCTGTTCTTTCCTCTCTGCCAGTCCTGGCAAGACTGAATCTGCCAGGTCCTGCAAGTCCCTGTGGGCCTGTCCAGGTGGTCAGGACTTTGGTTGCTCTTGGCTTTATTCCCTAAAATTTTTAAATGCTTTTAATTGATTTGAAAAACATACTAACATTGAGTTTTAAAGTATTTGTAATTGGACCTACCCCAAGGCCACTGGCTGAGCAGTGGAGTAGTCAAACAGCCCATAAATAAACAACTTAAAAGGAATAAGTGGAGTCATGAAGGCAGTTGCCTAACTGGGAGCCCAAAGAGGCAGTTTCTCTCTAATAACCCTCCCGGTGTGTATTAATTCCACAGTCTCTAGGAAGGTAGGACGAGATACCTTGCTTTAGATTCCAAGAAATGGATTGTGGTGGGACAGATATAAACCCGTGCTTACCAACTCCTTCAAAGCTGAGCTATGTTATGGGCACTCCCAGAATTGTAAAATGGTTAATAATGACTCCCTAGGATAATGACGACTTGTAGCAGCCCAGTTCTTTCAAGATGGCACAATTGCTCTTTATCCCTGGTATGTCTGACTACAGATAACATAGACTTTGAACTAATCCTAGCTAATCTCTGGCTCATGTTTAGATTAAAATCCAAACCCCTCAAGCAACAGAATGCCCTTAGAGATGGAATGCTTATCCCAATGCAGTTGTATTACTACTTTGTGGTATCGGATGTGTTAGTCAGCTTAGCTGGAGTAACACACAATCTCCAAATCTCAGGGGCTCATGCCAACAGATTTTCATTTCCCACTAGCATGGCATGGTGGTAGCTGTGAATTGGTTCTACGATTCTGCTCCAAATGTTTCCTCTTTTTAGGGATCAACAAAAGAGCAGCACTTAGTTGAGATATGCTGTTTTTGTGGCAGAGAGAAAACAGAGAATTGGCTGAAAAATGTGGTTCTTCTAAGTGTTTCCTTGGAACTGGGAAACTAGCACCTCTGCTTGCATTTCATTTGCTCAGACAAAAGTCATAAGCCAAACCTGATAATGTGGCAGAGCAGTATACTCCACCCATAGAGAAGCACTACAAATCACCTGGAAATGGGCTAGGATGTGCAATAACCTTACATGGAAGAGAGCCAATGTAGGAAACAATAACATAATCCATCATATTGGGCTGACATGCCAGACATGTAACTTCATGAGAAAGGCAAGGCTTTCAACAGAAGTCTCAGACTATAAATCTACCTTTCCTATCCTTGAATGCTCTCATATGAAGGAAACAGAGAAGATCTCTTTGATTTTCAAACTTGGGAAGCCTTATACCAGTGTTCCTTTTGTGAGATGAAGTTTGGCTTTGATCTCACTCCCTTGAGGTTCACTGATTTCCTACCTGACTGTTTCCTTTCCCCTGTGTTGGTGCCATCGGTTTGATTTCATTTGGTGGCTTTGGTGTTAGTATAAGTCTGCTTTGCTCCTCTTTGGGCTGACTCCGAAACAGTGCTCTTGCAGCTGCAAAATCACCATGACTGGGAGCAAGGCCAGAAGATGCAGGAATCAGCACAGGCAGAGACCAGAGTGTCTTAGCTCTGAGATGGGTTCAAGAAGTAGAAGATGACAGAAGAGTGAGACATAGAAACACATGCATAAATTTCTCTATTTTAAGTGATTGATCGGTTGATTAATTGATTTTTTAAAAAGATATTATTTATTTGACAGAGAGAGTGAGCACAAGGAGGGGGAGTGACAGGCAGAAGGAGAGGGAGTAGCAGGCTTCATACAGAGTGGGGAGCCAAATGTGGGGCTGAATCCGGGACCCTGGCATCATGACCTGAGCCAAAGGCAGACATTTAACTGACTGAGCCACCCAGGTACCCTGGTTGATTGGTTAATTATTTAAATACCAAGGGAAGGGGCACTTGAGTGGTTCAGTTGGTTAAGTGTCCAACTCTTAATCTCAGCTTGAGTCTTGATCTCAGGGTCTTGGTTTGAGGCTGTGTTGGGCCCAGCACTGGGCTCCACACAGGTCATGGAGAACACTTAAAAAAAAAAGAAAGAAAGAAAAGAAAAGAAAAAAAGAAAAAATACCAAGGGAAAAAAATAAAGGAAAGTGAAAAGCAATTATTATATCCCTGCAAGCAAAATGTGAAAAATAATAGCTGCCTCTTACTGAAATTTTCCTGTATGCCAACCCCTGTGCCAAGGCCTCTGCAAACATGAGAAGTGGGACTGTACCCTTTGCGTTGGAGATGTGGGGCTGAGGACCGATTTACTACTTGCCCAGTGCCCCACAGTTGCCCCGAGGTGAAATTCAGATGAGAACAATGGTTATCTGATTGTATATCTCATGTTTGTAAAGAAGATATTGTTAAATAAAATGGTTCTACTTAATGTACCAAGGAGATTGATTGAGCACAAAATTCCCTTTCGTGAGAGTCAGTGAGCTGCCTTGGGAACTCTTGATGGGTTGGCATTTTTGCAGTCAGGTTGCTTGGGTTCTGTGCCCATAACTCTAGTTCTAGCTCTTCCACCATCTGTACACGATTTTGTTTCAAAATGAACACAGGTTTTTTACTTTGTAATTTTTTTTCTGGTGCCCTGATCATATACTTCCCACTCCTCCTCAACCTAAGCCTTTCCAGAAACTGTGACAGGCGGATGGAGTTTCCATCTCTAGCTGCAGAGCACTGGTTATGGATAGCCCTGAAACCTACAGCTTGATTGGACTGTCTCCTCTGAATTCCCAACATTTTCCATTTTCTCAGTTTCTCTATGAATCATCATGTCCCTTAGAGCCTTTCTTCCACCTGACCAATGAAAAGAGTAGTCTCTTAGAATTAGGGTCATACAAAATAAATTTATTGATAAAGACATACTTATAATGAGGAAGTTTTCCTCTAAAAATTATGCTAGTACTCTTTATATAATTATGATGTATTTGTTCTTTGGTTGTTTATATCTTCTTTTTGAAAAAAAAATACACTGTGTGTCAGAGGTTGGCAAGATCTGTCCAGAAGCAAGGAAAATTTATTTTAAGTGCTGTAATTATGTCAATTATATCATGAAATCATGAATTGTGGCTCTCTGTCAAAATGTGCTGTATTTCCTCAGATGTGCAAAAGATGATGAATTTCCAAGATAACTCACTGAGGTGTCTTTGTTAGGCTGAAATATTTGATATCATTCCCAGATAACTTACATGGTCAGAAAGATTCTCATTATGCAACCCGTCCTTGAGCAAGAGACACTAGGGGTTTTGCTCAACCACTCAATGTTCAGATGAATTGTTGGTTGCTTAGCTAGGCAAATCAAGTTAATCCTCTATTCATCTATGGCAGCATTTATTTAAAAAAAATTGTTGAATGCTTTCTATGTGCCAGACACATTTCCAAGTGTTGGGGAGTCCCAGGGAATGAAACTGATATGTACCCTCCTCTTGGGGAGATTACACTCCAGCGTTAGGTGTTAGAACAACACACTCTGAAAAATGTGCTTGGTAATTTTTAAGGCTTAAATAGTTCAAAAGGATTAGAGTATAGATTTCTATATTAAGCTTCTTTTAAAAGAAATTTTACCCTGGGTCTAATAATACATTATGTGTTAATAAAAAATAAAACATTAAAAAAAAAGAAATTTTTTTCTTTTAGGCACTTGTCTAAGTCAGCTTACGTTATTCATTTACTGCATTTCTTTTAAAAAAAGGAATTTATTTATTTATTTGAGAGAGAGGAAAGAGTGAATGTGGGCATGGGAGGGAGGAGAGCAGAGGGAGAGGGAGACGCAGGCTTCCCGCTGAGTGAGGAGCATGACACTGGGCTCCATCCCAGGACCCTGGATCATGACCTGAGCCAAAGGCAGACACTTAACTGACTGAGCCACCCAGGCACCCCCATCTACTGTATTTCTTGACAAATAATTTCTTGCTGTTTGTCTTTCAGTCTCCATTCTACAATGTACTTGCAAAGTCAGGAAGCTCAGGATAAACTTCAATTAAAACAGTATGTTAGCTACATTTTCAAATAATAGTCTCAGCATGCTTATCATGTGAGGTGGATTTGCTGTTTAAAGCAACAGGCCCAATTGCTAATCTGGAAAAAAAAAGAAAAGAAAAAGAATTTAGGAAAACGCTACTGACCAAAAATTCTGGAAGTGCAGGGAACATAGGATAATTATGATACTTTGTAAAGGGTCTGAAAGTTGAAGAAATACAGACTGTGTATGTTTTGACATTATAAATGATACATTGATGAAAATGAGTTTATCCTGTGTTTCCTGACTTGGTGGGATACTCTGTGTTTTACTTTTCTACCCACTGCAGTAAGGAAGTAACCTCTTCCTGATACTTCCTACATAGCCCTTGTTTAATCTCCCCTTTATTCTTGGAATGGAATCCAGATTTTCTTCTAGAACACTATTAACTTACCTTAACTGAGGCAATGGAGTTCTGGTTTTATGGAAAGAGACAGGAATTCTATCTTCTGGTTCTACATCAGTTGCCAAGGGCTTTCTGATATGCTTTCCCTTGTGTCCTCCTCTATAAAATGAGTAGTTAGGGGAATTTTTTTTTAAAGATTTTATTTATTTATTTGACAGACAGAGATCACAAGTAGGCAGAGAGGCAGGCAGAGAGAGAGGAAGGGAAGCAGGCTCCCTGCTAAGCAGAGAGCCTGATGCGGGACCCGAGCCAAATGGCAGAGGCTTTAACCCACTGAGCCACCCAGGCGCCCCTAGGGGTATTTTCTAAGTCCCTTTTTGTTCTAACATGATGTGTTTCTACTCCATATGTGTCATTGTGACCTTAAGAAGGTAAGAGGATAACATTTCTTCCCCTTTTTTGAATGTCTCTGCCCATAATCACCCTCTCTTTAAGGGTTTGGATTCATCCTTAATGGCAATAATTCTTTCATGCTTTGTTAATAAAAAAACTAGAATATCAATTGACCTCCTCCTAATCAATTAGAGTTTGTATGAAAGAGGGAGAAATGCACAAATTGTGGGGAGAATAAGGGCAGTATACCATTACTTGTTAGTTGGATTTTATGGCCTATTATGATTTTTGAATTTTTTAAGTACATACACCAAAAGATAATTTTAGCCATTTTGACAGGTGTGAGGTGATATTTCATTGTGGTTGTTTTGTATTTCCCTGATGATGAGTGATGTTGAGCATCTTCTCATGTTTTTGCTAGTCATCAGTATGTCTTCTTTGGAAAAATGTCCATTCATTCCTTCTGCCCAATTTTAAGTTGGATTATTTGTTTTTTGTGTTGAGTTTTATAAATCCTTCGTATATTTTGGATACTAACCTTTTACTGGGTATGTCATTTGCAAATATCTTCTCCTGTTCCAAAGGTTGCCTTTTAGTTTTGTGATTATTTCTTTTGCTGTGCAGAAGCTTTTTTGTCCTGAAGAAGTCTCAATCATTTATTTTTGCTTTTGTTTCCCCTGCCTCTGGAGATGTGTTTAGTAAGAAGTTGCTTCAGCTGTGTTAAGAGGTTGCTGCCTGTGTTCTTATCTAAGATATTGATGGATTTCTGTCCCACATTTAGGTCTTTGATCCATTTTGAATTTATTTTTGTGTATGGTATAAGAAAGTGCTTGAAGATGTGGAGAAAGGGGAATCCTCTTACACTCTTGATGGAATGCAAACTGGTGCAGCCACTCTGGAAAACAGTATGGAGATTCCTCAAAAGTTCATCATCACTAGCCATCAGGGAGATTCAAATTAAAACCACATTGAGATACCACCTCACACCAGTTAGAATGGCCAAAATCAGCGAGACAGGAAACAACGTGTGTTGGAGAGGATGTGGAGAAAGGGGAACCCTCTTACACTGTTGGTGGGAATGCAAGTTGGTGCAGCCACTCTGGAGAACAGTGTGGAGGTTCCTCAAGAAGTTAAAAATA
>PISX010010646.1:0-69385 GCA_004024625.1 Mellivora capensis
TGAAATCAGGTAATGAGATGCCACCAGTTTTATTTTTGTTTTTCAACATTTCCTTAGCGATTCGGGGTCTCTTCTGATTCCATACAAATTTCAGGATTATTTGCTCCAGCTCTTTGAAAAATACCAGTGGAATTTTGATGGGAATGGCATTAAAAGTATAGATTGCTCTAGGTAGTATAGACATTTTAACAATGTTTATCCTTCCGATCCAAGAACATGGAATGGTCTTCCATCTTTTTACGTCCAAAAGAAGACTTTTATTGCCCTAATGAAGAAATTCCCCGAGGGTCTTAGGCACTCTGCCCTGGGAACTGGATGAAGACCAAATATAACTTCTTACTATAATCACAATATCACATACACTTAATAATAAATACACGTTCAGAATCTTCAAAAACAGGGGGAAATATTCCAGTATTTTATTGTGTAAAAAAAGTTTTAAGACAGAAGATTATGATCCAATATGTGTATGTGCACATACACGTGCACACACACACACGTATGTATTCACACATAAAGGCTCTGTGGCAAATATATTAGCAGTAGCTAAAGGTTAGCAGAGAGGTAAGGTATTTATGGGATTTTTTTTACTTCTGTCTTCATAATTTTAAAAGTTTTCCATAATTTTCTAAAATGCCCATATACTTTGGAAGTTAGGCCAAAGTCACTGAACCAAACAACCTAGAAAAGAGCATTCCAGCTTTTAAGAAAACATTGGATCTAATTCTTGCCCTCCTTCGGTTATCCTGAAGTAAAATACCATCAGAAGCACTGTGTAAGCATCATGAACTTTTACCTTTACTATCATTAGAGAACAGCCATATGCCAAACACAAGCCCCACCCCCTCACACCAAGCATTGAGGAAGACCTGGGAGGGCCGCCTCCTCTGTGTGAGCCAGCAGTCTGGGAAGACTTTCAGGGGAGAAATGAGCCTGGAGAGTCATCTCGAAAGACACACAGAAGCTAGTCTCAGGAAAGAACACGTATCACCTCCCTTCTTTTACCCCTTCCCTCTCTGCTCCCTGCTCTGCCCTGCCTCTCTTTATAGCAAATTTCCTTATTTTATTATTTATGCAGTGCTTGTTATCTGCTTCCCCCATTCCATTCACATTCCATAAGAAAAATCTTTTGTCTTCTGGACTGCTGTATCTTCAGCTTCTAGAACAGGGTCTAGCACATAATAAGCATGCAAACACTCCTTGAAAAAATAAATCAAAGACACAGAAGCAAGAAGCAAGAGTGTGAGTGCTGAATAATGACACTCTTCAGTTCATGGTTGCTGGCGTGTGAGGCACACCTTGACCCACGATGAGGCTGAAGGAGGCATGGGCCAGACGACAGAGGGTCTGTGCACCTCTATCCTTAGAGTGACGCTGGCCCGTGGTGGAGCAAGGTAACCACATGGGAGGACCGCAGTGCCCAGCTTGAGGGCTGGATGGTAAAGAAGCATGAGACAACGGAGACGGCAAGGAAGAAAAATGTGGATGGAACCAAGACGTGGTGACAAGCATGTCAATTCACTCATTGCCCCGTTAGAGAACATCCCTGCTATCTCCATACGGCACTGCCAGTCATAGCACTAGTCCTGCAGCTTTCAGTGTGGCAGAACCCGCACAAGGCACCGCTCCAGTCTCTGGGGGTACTGCTGAAACCGGTGCTTTGCAATTTAAGTTCTACTTTCAACTGGGGCACCTGGGGGGCTCAGTCAGTTAAGTGTCCTACTCCTGATTTTGGCTCAGGTCCTGATCTCAAGATTGTGACATCGAACCCCAAGTTGGGCTCACACCGGACAACCCTGCTTAAGATACTCTCTCACCCTCTCTCCCTGCCCCTCCCACCCCATGTACATCTAAACAAAATTTTTTTAAATCTTTAAAGTTTTACTTTTAATCGACTTAAAGCAAGACTAGATTATTGCCGCCTGTTTAGGGTAGACAGAGGAAGCAGACTATAACAGAAGGCCTAGTTCTTTCCATAACAGGTGTTCCAATTGCCTCCTTCTAAACAGCCCCAGCTTAGGTTCCATAAGGCTCTGTACCTGCTTCTATGGATGAAATCTCTCTGACATACAAGTCACAAGATATTTGCTTAGCTTGTCTTCCAGAAGCTAAGAGGCTCACTTCCATCCAATTCAGACTAGTTGAGAGCCTCGACCTAGTTACTGGGTCTGCACAAATGTCCAACAGGTGACCTTTTGAGGTCAAGGAGCCTGCAATCTCCACACCCTGGTCATGTCAACACTGCCATCTTTGAGCATGCGACCTATGAAGGAGCACGATGATCCACTGCTCCTGGGCAGACCAACACTTACTTCACCTTTCTAGCTTCAAGTCACACTCCCTCCACCTTTCCCCAAAAGCCCATCAAGACTCAAGACCTTATTTTCGGAGAAGTATTTTTGAGGTGGGTTTTTTTTGCCTCGTTTCCTCATTCAGCCACCTTGCAAATTAAACTTCCTTCTCTGCTGCAAACCTGGTCTGTGTTTGGCCCTGCTGTGATTGTGCATGGGGATGCTCCTCTGGTTACACAGCCATGGACAAGATGGACAGACCCCCTTCCTTTGTGGAATTTATTCTATTGTGAGTCAGTACAAAAGAAAACACAAAACAAAATTAGTTTCAGATGGCATTCAGTGCTACTAAGAAAAACAAAGGAAAGGAGAAAAGATAAAGATTCATGAAACACTGAAGAAGTAAAAACCACAAGACAAGAAACCCTCGGAAAACTCCACACTGACTTAATTGCTGAAGCTAATCATGGACCTAATCATGGACCTTTCCGGAACCTTTCTAAGTGTAGATTCTAGAGAAGGCCATCTGAACAAGAGAAAGGATTCCACAGCAAGAAAGGCAAGGACTGGGCACCTGGGTGGCTCAGTGGGTTAAAGCCTCTGCTTTCGGCTCAGGTCATGATCCCAGGGTCCTGGGATCGAGCCCCACATCGGGCTCTCTGCTCTGTGGAGAGCCTGCTTCCTCCTCTCTCTCCCTGCCTGCCTCTCTTGCCTACTTGTAATCTCTGTCTGTCAAATAAATAAATAAAATCTTTAAAAAAAAAAAAAAGAAAGGCAAGGACCATGAGCAGCCAGGTGTGGTCGCTGATGGTCTGGGGCGGGGACATGACCCTAAGGGCTGTGCACCTGACAAACACAATAAATGCAGGTGGGGAACCATCTGGCCGAAACCTGTTGACTGATACTCCAGAGAGAGACCCCCACCTTTGACAGTTCAGTCCTGCAAATAGGGACCTCGTTTTAAATTTGCATCTTGGCCTGCTGAGAGAAGAGAAAATTGCTTCTGGACCTAAAAAGTGGTCTCCCTCATCAAACCTCCCTCCGATTAAATCTGAGGAATCATTTCAAACACGTTGATTAATGCTATTTTTAGTCCTTGGGGAGATGGAAAGAAAATAAATTTGCTGTGAAGGAGGGAAGAGGCTGGTGATTCCATATCGGGTTGAGAAAGAAAGAATTTCATTTCAAAGCAATGTTTGTAGGTTAAGAGATAGGAAACATGTTACATAACAATTTTCACATCTTAAAAGAGTTCCCTTAAAAAGGCATCGGTGAGTGATGGGTGTTAGTCCTGTGACACTCCACAGCCACTCTGGGCTCCAGTGACCCGATTATTACCCCCCTCCCTGGGTATGGGGGGTAAAAGATGGAAGAGGTAACAATGTTCACTGTTTTTGTAATCGGTACCTAGGTGAAAAACAGGCCTTCGGCATTAAGAACTTCTGCTTTCTTCCACTGGAAGTCACTCCCCTTAATTTATTCAGACAGCAACACACCAATGAGGAAACAGCAAGATGTAATGAAACTATATAGATGCCAAATCCAAGAACAGTTACATGAAAAACTAGAGTCACAGAAGACATGCCCTTCGCCCATTCCTGTTGTCAAGATGTCTAATTCATGCACTTTCCAGCCTCCTCGGGTTTCTAGTGGGCACCAGAGCCAGGACTCGCCAGCTGCCTGTGCCCTGTAATCCAGCCCTCCGGCAAACCCAGCAGATGTACCCCTGAACTTACATCAGGTCCCAGCCACATTTCTCCAGCTCCTCTCTCTATTATGACAACAGCAAATGGCAAAGCAGTCAAAGTCCTGCTGAATTTCCAGCTCACCTACGCAAGGTGAATACAGATGACAGACTAAGAGAGCCAAACCTAATTTTGAGGCTGGCAGCAAGAGACAGTGGCATCTTCAGAATGTCCTGGAAGAAAGCCAGAGCTGTGGTTTCACCTGATGGACTGGGGAGCCAGGCGGCCTTCACTGACAGCTGGCTCCAGGGCTCAGCAGGAGCCATGAGTCCCATCAAGTAGCAGCTAATGGGAGTTCCATCCTGTCTCAGACATGGGCCAGATGATCATGCTGTGCCAAGAACTGTGCTGCGTGCTCCATTTGATTCAACGTTCATGAACACCCTCTAAGGCAGGTACCGTTATTAGCCCCATTTTACAGCTGAGCAAACTGAGGTTTGCAGGTATTGAATAAATGGCCCAGTGTCACACAGCTAGAAAGTGCTAGAGCCAGTACTAAAATCCCAGAACTTTGTCCTCTCATCAACCTCCTGTTCCACGATGCCAAGTTGTGCATTATCTCAAGTCAAGAGACCACGTACTCCTGCGCCAACTGACCGGCAAGGCATCTGTGCACGGGAGCAGCCAGCCAGGCTCTCTTAACAAGGCCTTGGTGACATTAGTGTAAATCCACTTGATACACAAAAGTAATTATTATAATAAAGTGTATGTCCACAGGCAATTCTTGTTTCATACGGAATGCTGCTAATTGAAATTATGACAGAGGGCCCACAAAAATATCTCCTTTTCCTGCATGTGTTGCAATGTTACCTTGCAACTCTTCCTTCCCATCATGGGGTGGAGGCTGTGAGGTGCCTGTGGGCTCAGTCAGTTGAGCCTCCGACTCTTGGTTTCAGCTCAGGTCATGATCTCAGTCTCTTGAGATCTGGCCCCATGTCGGGCTCCATGCTCAGCAGGGGGTGTCCCCCCTCTTCCTCTGCCCCCCTCTCTCAAATAAACAAATACGTATTTCGAAAAAAGAGGTGGAGGCTGTTCTTCCAACCCCTAAATTTAACTTGGCCATGTGATTTGCTTTGGCCAAGAAGTTAGTTCAAACTTCGGGTAGATGAAGACTTGAAAGTCTCTACTGAAGAGCATCTTCTTCTACTTGGGACCTCTGGGTCCACCGCCTCCATGAACAAAGCCAGGCTAGTTTGTTGAATGAGGCGGTACAGGCGGCCAAGTCATTCCCCCCTGCCCCAGCCAATCACTAATCAAACCCTAATCAGGTAAGTGTGGCCATCCTAGACCATCTTGCCCCTGCCCAGATGCCAGCAACCAAGGCTGACATCAGCCGAGATAACCCAGACCACAAAAATTGCCTACCTGACCCACAGAATTGAGAGAAATGGCACACGTTTACTGTTTTAAGCTACTAAGTTTGGGGGTGATTTGTTACACAGCACAAGCTAGCTGGCTCAAGTGTTGAGACAGTGAGGCTCTGACAGCTTTGCTCTGTTATCACGAGAGCCATGTACCCTGTGCGGCACTCCCCTCAGCCAAGCCACACTGCTCAACAGGTTACCTGTAGTCAAGAAGAGAACATGTTCGTTAGTTCTGTTTTGTACTATTTGTGGCCCACCTCAGTCCACTGGTGGTTCCTCATCCAGTGGTGGCCTGGTCGTACCGCATAATCACCTCAGATGCTTCTAAAACATCTTGATGCGTTAGACCCATCCTCAGAGATTCTGACGTCATTGGTCTGGGGTAAGACAGCAGGGGTGGCTATTTCATCCTCCAGAACCACACCATGAGGGTTTGAATTCCAGCTCTGCCACTGACTAGCAGACATACTTTCTTTTACTGCTAATTCTCTCAAACTTAGGCAAAAGAAACATCTTAAAAGCTCATCCATTTGTTAAAGAAAGTTAACCCATTCATTAAGAAAAGCTGTCTTCAACGAAGAATCACTCTGCCCTTTTGGTAGCCCATTTTGATTTGCAGTACTGAGAGGCCCAACAGTCAAGATGATCCATAGGTAAGTGGTTAAGCTCACAGGGCAGGTGTGTGGTGCCTCTGCATGAGATCACAGCCAAGTCATTTAAACACACCTGGCATCATCTTTCCCACATGGACATAAGTGTTTAATAATGAGCCACTACATCTCCTTCCATCTCTGAAAGCATGACTGTAGTCATCAGCACTCCATCTAAACGATCACTGCCTAGTCCCTGTTGGGAGGCTAGACCATCTCGCCCTGTGGAAAGAGTCATGCACACAGCCCAAGAGGAGCGAGCACAGGGATCGTGATCAGTCGTCAACTCAGTCAGGAAACAGTGATGTCAATCATGCACCTAGTGCTGTGCCAGACACTGCACAACAGAAATTAGGCAAATGTGGGGGCTCTTGAGCCACTCGTGAAGCAGAGGAGAGCACGTCAATCTGCAGCACCGAGGGACTGGCACTTGTGTGATCCCTAAAGGAAGGAGGAAGGCAGAACAACTCTGGTGCAGGCGAAGGAAGAAGGTACTGTAGACTGAACGTACCCCCAAAATATAGGTTGTGGGTGGTGCTTTGGGTTGGTGATTAGAGTTAGAGGAGGTCATGAGGGTGGAGCTCCCGTGATGGGATTAGTGCCCTTATAAGAGGACAGACCAGAGCCCTCTCTCTTACAGGAAGAGGACACAGGTTCCTCGAAGCCAGGAGAGGGCCCTCCCCAGACAGCATATCTGCCAGCACCTTGATCTTACACTTTCCAGCCTCCAGAACCAAGAGAAATAATTGTGTCTGTTGTCTGAGCCACTAAGACTATGGTACTCCGTTAGAGCAGCCCGAGCCAACGAATGCAGGAGGGTTTCCAGAGGAACAGGATATCAGGTGAGGGGCCATGTGGGCAACAGCACAAGGAAGTTGGATGCATGGAAACAGAGAGGGGCAGAAAAAGAAGAGAGTCATTCTACAGATGGAAAGACTGGAAGAGAAAGCGGAAAAAGATCAGCAGGGCACGTAAGGAGCAACTGGGCAATATGGAAGCAAAAAACCATCCTGTTTTACTCTAAGCAAAACACATTGACACTTCCAACTCTTTCCAGCAAACCCTGAGATTCAAAAAAAAAGAAAAGAAAAGAAAAGAAAAGAAAAGAAAGAAAGAAAGAAAGAAAGAAAGAAAGAGAAGAAAAGAAAAAGCCATTACCACAGTGACCCAGGTAGCTGTCTGACATGGTGAGGGGAGAGGCTGTGCTCACCACTCTGTGGTTTCCTTTTCTCATTAAATCAATTAATTTTAAAACACATCTTAAATTGAAGCGATGTCATTTACAGTCTTAAGACAGCATCAGGATGGAATCAGTAGTTCATAAATAATATTTATTATCACCTGCTGGCAGAGAGAGGAAAGGAAAATGGAAGACACGTATGGGCCTCCCACACCGCTGATGTGACAGGAGACATGCAATAGTCACACCTGTGAAGGGGTCATTAAGGTTCACAGCCTTGACCTGGGAGGCAACAGTGGGCTTGTCGCAAATAGTAGAGGATCCATAATGCAGTTACAGAAAGAAGCAGAAGAGGAGAGAGGAAGGATGGGAGAGGAGTGTGCAGAAAGGGGAGTAGGGATCTAGGGGAATGGGGAGAGGAAACCAGAAGCATCTTTTATTTGTGATCTGTTATTAAAAGAACACAGCAGCAGAAAGAATCAAACCAACAATGCAAAGGGGTGTGTCTCCACACCTCTTCCCCCTCTTTTAAGGGAGCAAACTTCACTTGAAACAGAATGGAAAGCCATCATTAGTCTCTTTGAGCAGCTTCTTTGATCACTTCTGTATTTTCTCCTTACTAAGCATAACCACCAAGATCTGAATTCGACAGCAGTCCCTTCAGGTCAACTATCTCTGCATCCAACCAATTGTTAAGCACTTTATGTTTTCCTACTTGAACTAAAATGTATTTCCTGAAGAAAAGGCCTCAAAAGGCCTATCATTATACATATTAGATGCTCATGAAATATGAAATGATGAATGAATAAATGGGCAAATGAGTGACTGTAGGAATGGGGTCCATGGTTCACCAATGGACAGCTTGTAAATTACACACGTAAGTGCCCCAAAGTACCAACCGATCTCTCTTCCCCAGGGAAGAAGGTTTTCTAAATCTCTCTCTTTCACCCATTTATTTCAAATGCTGTTTGAGAATTCAGTTGGCCAGACAGCAATAATAAACACATCATGATCAAATTATTTCATTTCATGGCATTTGGTAAGTATCCAGGCCACTTTTTTCCCAGGAGGCTATCCACAGGGGAAACGGCCTGAGGGAGGAACTTTCCAAGTAGCAGCACCCAACAGACCAAACAGCTAAGCTTTGAATCCAGGTATCTGACTCCCAGAGCCTGAACTTCTCAGGCAGTGAGCTCTGTAGTAAACACTTGTTGAATGAAAAATGTATGTAAATATGTGCTCTGCAACTCTGGAATACCTCGATGAGAGCAACATACAATATATGCATTTCTTTATGAATTATTACTTGAAAACAGTAAAAACAGACCCCAAATCTTTAGGAATAAGTCTGATATGCTCTTATAGAATAAGTCTAAGTGCTCTGTTACAGAAACCATGGTCAAGTCTAAAGAAAATAAAAATCTCTCATCATCTCAGCAAATAGCAAAAAACACTATTAGCATCTAGCATATGTCCTTTCCCCCTCCCCACTGCAATCACTTGTTTATTTTTTGTATTACTGGAATCATTTTTCTCCTAAAATTACATCTTGAGGATTTCATCACCTCACCACACAGTTTTCAAGCATCTGTGTTTCAATCACTCCATAGTGATTTATCATAGTGATTTTATCACCAAACAGACTGGTGTGACTGTTCTCATTTTGATCATGGTTACCTACAATTCTTTAGAATAATAATGTTTTCAGACTATGCTTCTTTACAGGTTTCATGTAGTTTGCAGACTGACTGGAATCAATCCCTACCTCTAACTAAGGTAAAATATCTCCCCAAATGCCAGTCAAATGCAACATCAGGGATATCGCTAGGGTTTAGATGTTGTCTAGTTCCAAAGGATTGGTCTAAGCTCCCACCATCTCCATTACCCAGGACTTCAGGTGGGGATGAAAAGACAGAACCCCGACATACATCACAGAGTGATCAGGGATTAGGAACTCTATGGACTGGGAGCTCACTTCTCCAGGTAATGGAGGCAGTGCAGGTCTACGAACATTCTGGAGCTGCAGGACAAAGCCTCCGAGTTTCTGAAGTGGTGGCCACGTGGCCTTGATAAGGGGGCTGCAGTCTAGAACAGAGTCCTGCAGAGGCAAGAAGAACAAGAACTTTGAGACTAGAGCCCTAATGCTCAAGGATGATGAAGGACAAGCTCTGTGTCAATGCCACGACCAAGAACCAAGGATTGCACAAAATCTATTGGCAGGTGCTGGCATGAAAGAATCCCTCAGATCCTCAGTTCACTAGAAAAAGTGAGATTCATCCCAGGGAAGGTAAGATTTTTTTCACAGTATGGCAGTTATAGACGAAACTTGTGTTTAGTGTGGTAAGGCTTCTTCGTTACCATTAACCTCCAAATAGCATTCTTTTTCTTTCTTTTTTTATTTTTAATTTCATTTCTTTTCAGCGTAACAGAATCCATAGTTTTACAACACACCCAGTGCTCCATGCAATGCGTGCCCTCCATAATACCCACCACCTGGCTCCCCCAACCTACCACCCCCCGCCCCTTCAAAACCCTCAGGTTGTTTTTCAGAGTCCATAGTCTCTCATGGTTCATCTTCCCCCCAATTAGCATTCTTAATTCAAAGGGGGTGGCTTTCACTAGAGACTATATAATCAAGTAATAGAAAGGAGACATGCTATCATTTCTGCCAAGTGGCAGTTTAGTTCCAGCCTCTATTAAGTAATCAGAGTGAAACTAATATAAATGTAATTGATGTAATATAATGTAATTGAGTCAATTACACCTCAACAACAACGACGACGACAGCAATGAGGTAAAGCTTCTTCTTCACTAGGACCAAACAAAGAAAACCTAATAATTTGGGAAAATGCACCTTGGGATGAAAGCATCTCATCCTCATGTTGTCAGGCTATGGAGGAGTCCAAGCTCTCTTGAAGCTCCTCAGCTTTAAGACACACAAAGTTCAGAGTTATTATGATAGAGCATTGCTACCTGCAAATCCTTCAGATCATATTCTGTGAGAACATCTGCCCGTGCAGAATCATGCCATCATCAGCTGGATGTTACTAACCCTCAGCCTTCCAGGCAGGAAAACTTTACATATTGGGTTTTTTGCAGTATTCAGAAAGATCTTATGTTAATTTGTAAACCAGGAAATGGAGTTTCCATGCAGCCCAAAACCCATCAGAAGAAGAAAGAGGGGGAGGGGAAGGGGATGGAGGGCAAGGAGGCAAAAGGGAAGAAGAAGGAAAGAAAGAGAAGAAGGGGAAGAAGAAAAAGAAGAAGGAGGAGGAGGAGTCGAAGAGTTAGACAAGGAGGGGGAGAAAGAAGAAATGAGACTATTACGAATCTCCTTTCCAATCTGTGCTGAAAAGACTTATACAAAATTTTTGTACCATTTCAGGAACCTTTTAGGGAACAATCAATAATTAAACCTGCATTTTAATTTTGATAGCATCTAAAAAATTACTGGGATGCTCTAAAAGGTATAAAGAGGAATCCCTATGTATTCTATTACTTATATATTTATATATGTTTCTACTATACAATATTTTGATCTAAGATTCATTGGATTTGCCTCTAAAATCTTATAGATACATTAAACATGGTTCCAAATTAACTTTCCCAAGTATCTTTGTACTTCCTGAGATTTTAAGAGATACTAACTTTACGGGGGCCTGGGTGGCTCAGTTGGCTAAACCTCCAACTCTTGATTTTGACTCGGGTCATGATCTCAAGGTCGTGAAGTCACGCCCTGCATCCTGTCAGGCTCCCTGCTCAGCAGTCAGTCAATTTAGGTAGCGCATTTATATAACGTGTGATGGCTAATATGTAAATAATCTTGCCTTCGAATGTCCTGGCTACTCCATAATGGATTTGAGTTAACAGCCCCTCCAATTTCAGAGCAAGTAAAGGTTCAGCACCCATGGCTGCCTGAATAGCTGGCTGAGCAACACGATGACGATGATGAAGCTGCATCCAGACTTAAGAGGAAGAGGCGCTGGGATCGATTACTCCTGCCTGCCGCAAGCACAGTCACACACAGCGCCAGTGCAGCACCCAGGTCCAGGACCGTGACCGTGCCGGATGGCACCCAGTGCCCAGGGTGCTGAGTGCCAGGCATCGGGTTTGCATTAGGGTATGTGTGTGTGGCAGGGACTGATGGAAGAGAAGGAAGTCAGTGATTGGAGCCCTAGCACTGGAGGGACCATCAACATGTGCATAACTGCCAAGGATACCAGTAACTCTCTCACGCTACGGAAAGTCTCCCCTGCGCAGTGAGGCAGGAGTGAGGAGTCTGGGGGGCTGTCGGAGTGCTAGCATTCTGACGAGTGCTTCTGCTGGGGTACAGACCCTTTATACCAGCAGGAGTCTGAGGTGGGCTAGCTTCTCAGGATGCTGCTCCAGAAGTCCCCTGAGCTGCAGGATTCTCTCTCCTGACTAGACTCAACTGCTACTAAAAAGTCAAAAAGATCATGCTCTTCTTAAGGCACTGAAGAGGTTACTGCTAGTTCCCTCTCGGCTCACTGGAAAGAATTCACCTAAGCCAATACTGGCTATTTCTATACGTAAAAGCAGCTCAGACATCCGTGGAACAAAGCCAGAGACCGGCTATACTCACTACTGTCCAACAAATTACTCCTGCTGCTACTATAACACAAACAGCAGTTTTAAGTAGCCCCAACGACATGTCAGGTACAGTGTTAAGTGATTTACACGTATTATCTTACTTAATCCCCTACACTAGCATTGTCCAACAGAAACACAATGTGAGGGCTACACATCTACTTTTATATTTGCTACCAGCCACATTAAAGAAATTAAAAGAGGGGCACCTGGATGGCTCAGTCAGTAGGAATCCGTCTTTGGCTCAGGTCAGGATCCCAAGGTCTTGGGATCGAGCCCCATGTTGGGCTCTCTGCTCATCAGGGATGATGATGATGATGTTTCTCCCTCTCCCTCTACCTGCCACTCTGCCTGTTTATGCTCTTGCGCTCTCTCTCTCTCTCTGTGTCTGTTAAATAAATAAAATCTTTTAAAAAAAGAAATGGTCAAAATTATTTTAAATAATATTTCTTTTAACCCAATATTTCTGAAGTACTGACATTTTAATATGTAATCAATATAAAAATTACTAATGAGATATTTGTATTTTTCTGCCCTATTTTATGCCATATTTTTGTACCCAATTTTGTATGTTTTTATACCAAAGTTTCTAAGTGCAGATTTTACACGTACAGTGCATTTCAGTCCTACCAGCTGTGTTTTAAATACAGCCAGTTGCTACCGTACTGGGCAGCACAGATCTAAACAATGAGTGATATCAATGCCCCTACTATTGAGTTATACAGAAGTCAATGCTTAGAAAGGCCCAAGATCATACACCAGGGTGGGGAATGAGACTCAAATCCAGGTCTGTCCAAAAACAAAGCCCATGTACTTAACGGGAATCTATACTGCCACTAAGAGATACATGTTTTAAATTACACTATAAAATGGTAATCCTCATCTATTTTGGCTGATAAATAAAATCTCTATAATATGATCATTGAGAAATACTTCATGTTACCTAAAACAACAGTCTAAAACCCAGCAATGATTTTATGCATCAATACTCTCATCATAACATTATTGGTAAAAAGAAAAAGAAAGGCCCCCAGATTGGTGAACCACCAAATAATTGTACAATGAAACACTATGTACTTAAAATTTTTTAAATTATCATACACTAAAAACTTCCAATGCTAGCTAACATTTTATTTTTTAAAGGTTTTTATTTATTCACTTGAGAGAGAGAGTGAACATGAATGGGGGGAGGGGGAGAGGGAGAGGCAGACTCCACACTGAGCAGGGAGCCAGATGCAGGACTCCATCCCGGGACCTTGAGACCATGACCACAGCTGAAGACAGACCTTAACCAATTGAGCCACCCAGGTGCCTGCTAGCTAACATCTGAATATAAGTGGCTTAAGTTTATATATGTATTTTTATCTTTATTATACAAATACTGTATTCATGAGCTAGTAATAAATACCAACTCACATTATATGAAAAACAGAACTACTTGAGGGAAGTACCTACCATTAGAACAAAGTACAGTTGAACTGAGATGGGGTGGGGGTGGGCCAAGTAACATAATAATAATAGTGGGGAGAGGGCCTCTTCCATTTTCTATTGGTCAGATAAGAATACGGAATGGCTTTTTTTTTAAGAAATTAGGAGGGCAGTCAGAATTCAGAAAGGCTTGGGACGAAAAGCAAATCTGGGCTCATGGGTCTGCCAGGAGGAGAGATATGACCAGAGGAATCCCTGTGAGAGGCTGGTTACCCGTGCCACTCTGAGTGGACGAGCGGATAGAAAACTTACATATATATGTCTTCTGAGGCATTCTTTATTCGTTCTTTTTTTATTAATATAGAGAGGGAAGCAATTTTCATAAAAGAGAAAAACAAAATGTCCCAATTATATTACATTTGTAAGGCTGTAAGTTTCTTGGGAATAGATGACTGAAACAAGTGAGTTACACTTCTCCAATCTAAATGGTAATTCTCCATGACAGAACAAATTTTACATAACGCTGTAAGCAGTGCAAATGGATGCTCAAGTAGACTCTGACTCAGATTTCTGCCTGGAAATTGCCCTGATGAGTCCTGGAAATCAGAGGTCTTGGACTCCCAGCCGGTTGGTGAGGGTCAATTTCAACCCAAACAACCCTCTCATGAAGAAAGCCTTCTCAGGGAAGGAACAGAAGACGACTTTTCTAATAAGTAATGCATTCCACATTAGCAACAGAGACGAGCTGGTGAGGCTGGTTTTATTATGCTGATCAGTGAGAAGATAGAGATTATCATCCAGAATCCAGCTAGATCAATTGAGAGCTGATGTCTTTATGAGTCAGAGAAACAGAAACGGTTTCACGTATTTACTAGAGAGAAGAGGGAGGACCAGAGAATTCAAAGGGACAGAGCGTGGTACTACAAAGACTAGCAATGGAAGCGGCTCTCACACCTGTGTGGGAGAGACAACGGGAAGAGATGATGTCCTGAATGGGCCCCAGGGCCAAGGTCAGCAGACAGAAGCTTCAACACGTAGTAAACCAGTCCACAGTGACACTGGACCCAGGAAGGACACACAGCTGCAGCTGAAGAAGCCATCCCAGAGAGCGCAAGGGAAAAACCCAGGTGGCTCCCTTCCCCCACTCCCTTCCTAACAGTGCCTTCCACTGGCCAATCCCAGCGGGAAGCCAACTGGGGGATCCTGGGAAATGTAGCCGGAAGGGTCCGGCCCCTCCAATACCAGCAGCCAAGAAAGGGGCTTTCTCTCTGCCCCAGAGGAAGGCATCCGTGGGCGAGCCAGCCCAGGACCCAGGTGGTACAATATCCCCATCCTCAAGTCTGAGAAATCACTTCCCTGTCATCTCTTTCGCTGTGGTACCAGAGACCCATACAGGGAGAGTGAAATGCTTCATCACCATCAGTACCAGTACTAGTAACATAATGCTGTCAAGATCGCTGTTTGTTCTGTTACCATTAAAACACTGTGAGGAAAATTTTTTCTGCTGTTCTCAGTATCAAAACTGTACATCCCGGGGTGCCTGGGTGGCTCAGTGGGCTAAAGCCTCTGCCTTCGGCTCAGGTTATGATCTCAGGGTCCTGGGATCGAGCCCCACATCAGGCTCTCTGCTCAGCAGGGAGCCTGCTTCCCCCTCTCTCTCTGCCTGCCTCTCTGCCTACTTGTGATCTCTGTCAAATAAATAAATAAAATCTTTTAAAAAAAAACTACATCCCTTAGGTAATCAGGTAGATTTGGGCTTAGAGACAATAGATGGGGAAACTGCTCTCACTTCTTAGTTATCAATCACAGCTGCACCGTGGCTGGACATAACCTCCCAACCCTACCTATTCTTTCTTCCTATTTTTAAAATTTGCTGTTTTGTACTTTTTACATTACTGTAGGAAGGCTTAAATCATTTATGGAACAAGTCGGAAGGAAATATGTACATATATCACTCATAAGTGTACGTGCGTAATTATGAACACGAGCTAATGGCAACAATATAATAGAACATAAATCCAAGGCATGCACCTTGGTATCGTGCCTAATCAGATTTGAAACCTAACTATTACCTCATCATTTGTCAAGTATGTTTCAACCATATATTGTGGTTTTTATTTACTTTTTATAATCGTAAATATTCTTTGCTTTGTTGACCTATCCAATACAGACATTAATGTTGATGTAAATTTATCCGTCTTTTGTAGCTTCTTGCACTGATTGCATGCTTAAGGGAGGCTTTTCCAATTTTAAGATCAGATAAGTATTCATTTCTATTTCTTCCTGGTTAGCTTATGATTTCTTTAAATACAAATATATATAGGTCATAATAATGGTAGCAGTAGTGAACAATTATCCTAAGAGTCACAAACATAATAGCAGACATAATAATAATAGGAAACAACTGTATGGACCTTGCTTTGTGCCAGATAGTGTTCTAATTTATAGTTATAAACAGCAATAAAGTAACATGTTTAATTCTCACAAATACCTACAAGGCAGCTACTATTATCAACCCCGTTTTACAGATGAGAAAAATGGATGCATACAGAAGTGAAGTAACTTGACCTAAGTCACACAACCAGTAAGTGGCAGCATCAGGATTTGAACCCAAGAAGACCAACCCTAGACTTGCTCAAACACGGTCTTACAGGGTCTCTGGGATGGATCTGGATGGACAGTGGAGCACAGGGATCTAAAGTTCTTTTTTTCCTTCCTGAGTAGCCAGCTAACATTAGCAATATTAACAATTATTATTAGCAATAATAACATTCAGCAACATTAGTGAGTCATCCTTCTTTCCCAAAATTAGTCATGCCAACTTGATCATGTATATTCTTATTTTCCTTGTTAACATCACAAATGTGTGAGACAATGGAGAAGAAACCATGCTGTGGTCTCTCATCACACACTCACGGATTTGGTGAGGAAGACAACGGAGAAGATGATTTCTAGAATCCCACAACTGAAGGCTGTGGGATTTGGCTGGCAGATGACTAGATCTCTCTCAAAAGGTAAGATCCTCAGGACACAAGTGAACACTCGTAACATCACCGAAGATCAGAACTGTGGCTAACTATCTCTCTCCTTAGGATTTCTACTAATTACAAGATTTATGAAACAGAAGAGAGACAGACTCTCAGCAGCTGATGTTCTAATGGAACAAATAAAAATTGGTAAGTGGTTACCAACATTATCTTTAGGAGACAGGGCTATGGGTGAGTTTCGTATTCTGTTTTTCTCCTAGGCTTTCCAAATTTCTATAATTAGCATTTACTATTACTTAAAAAAAAAATCATCACCAAAACACTTGACAGTGACTGAATAGTGTCAGTAAACTCAGATCCCAGGCTTCCTGTATCTTTCATCTGTGAACAAATGTGCTTTGGCTCTATTCTGTGTAGGCCCTCCAAAGGGCCTACACAGAATAGGGAATAGAGGACCAAAATATGTTTCATCTTCTCTGTAATAACTTGATTTAAAAAAAAAATACAGCCATGAGTATATCTGTTTCAAAAAATCTAACAGAACCTAGGGAAGAAGGAAGGGAGGGAAGGTGGGAGGAAACAAAATAAAAACTCCCAAATATTGAGCTCCACAATTCATGTTTATCATTTCTCTTTATTAGTTCCCTTAGTTCACCATTTCAGAGCAGAACTACCCCCTTCATGTGACAGCTCTTCAAATGCTTGATTTGATATCCTCAAGATATTAAATTGTGACAATTTTCCTTATAATGTATTACTTTTCTGTCTTCATTATTTTTTCTTGTTTTCATACTTATTCACTTGAGAGTACCTGGAATGAACCATCCAGGGTTTTCCAGGAAATCATCCAGAGTGAGGATTAATGGCCAGACAATCATCATCTTATTTATCAACTCAGAGACAAAAGGCAAAAGGATGGGGCATGGAGAGTTGCTCATTGTTCTTCCTCATTTGTATTTCTGAGAAAATGTTAAAGAATGGGACAGAAGCCCCAACCTCATCCCTGAGTGATCTCCACTTAAATCTCGCCTGCATCCAGCACAAGGAAATTGTGGGGTGCAGCCCAGTACACAGTTACGAACATGGACTCAGAGATGGATTCTGGGCTCTGTTGTGTAATGGGGTGTGACCTGGGGCAAGTCACCTAACCTCTCTGGGATTAGTTTCCTCACCTATAAAATGGAAATGAGGGGCGGCACCTGGCTGGTTCAGTCAGGTAAGTGTCTAACTCGATTTTTGGTTCAGGTCATGATCTCAGGGTTGTGAGATCGAGCCCTGTGTCAGACTCCACACTGGGTGTGGAGTTTGCTTAAGATTCTCTCTCTCCCTCTCTCTCTCCCTCTCCGCTCCCACACTCTCAAAAAAAAAAGAAAGAAAGAAAGAAAAAGAAAATGATAAAATCTACTTGAGAAGGTTATTTTGAGAAACCAAATGAAATGATATGTATAAGGCCACAATCTACTCTCAATATTAAATAGCTGTTATTGTTATTCTTTCCTAAGGAAAATATGATGAGGTTCTGGCCTTCCATTTTAGTCTCTTCTAGATTACACACAGATTATCTTTACTAGAGTGTGAGGAATTTGGAAATACCTTTTTTGTGTGCAGGAACAGGCAAAAGATATATACTACTTCCAACATAAAACTTCATTATAGCTTAAAAAAAAAGTCACTAAACACATGATTGTAAGGACCTATTTTATATTTTAGCCAGAGGCTTCCATTGAGGTTAAACAATAACCTTGTTTAACCCTGAAACTGTCCCTGCTCCCCTTCCCCCAGGGGATTTACCTAAAAACAAGTCCCAGAAACCAGCCTCAGGTAACAAAGCTCAAATACAAGGGTGGGTCAGGCCAGGTGGAGACATCGGATCAGTGGGGGGAGATGCATACTGTCTCCCTAGTGACCAAGGAGTATGGGCCCCGTCCTTTGGGCGCCAATTCTGACCAAGGTGTGACAGGCTGGTTCAAGCGTCTACTAGGGTAGATTGTAATTCAATTGGTCACCTAGCATCACTGTGGAGTTTCCTGTGTGTGTTACAATCTCATTGGCCACCTGTGCGTGGCCAGGCCCGACCGCATGGCCTTTGCCCTTAAAAGCTAGTCTGTGAAACAGGGAAGGGTCGCCCTCTCCTATAAGAGGTGCGTCCCCGAACGTTCGGTCTGATTCTTGATGCTTGCCGCGAAATAAAGCTTTGCTTGACCTTCCGAAATAAAGCTTTGCTTGACCTTCGCTTTATATCAGTCTCGCTCCTTTAATCACGGACCCATTTTGGGGGCATGACAATGATACCCAAAAACTCATCTCTGAAAACCTAAAGGAGCAAATGGAACAAGCCGCGCAGTGGATGGGCGCACCCTCCGGCACAGCAGGCATGCAGGCTGCACGAAGCAGAGACAAACCACCCCACTCCCCGGGCTTCCACCTCCTTCCTGGACCTGTCAGCTACAGGTCTGCACATCAGCCCTCCTTTCTCCATAGGCAGATGCTAAGAAATAGAATCTACTGGAATGGACAGTCCTCGATTGCAAATTAATGCATTTACATTCTTATTTATGATTCATTCCCTGGGAGCTTGATTAGCACAAGTCAACTGCAAAGAATTCTGAGATACCGATCAAGTTCTCTGAAGGCAGAAACATCACTTTCTTGTTTTTTCCTGAAAATCAACAACCACCCCAGTGCCTAATATACTGCAGAATGCTGAACAAATGAGAGAGAATGAGGGAAACAGAGGGAAAAAGACAAAGAGGTTAAGGAGAAAGGAAAGGATGAAGGGATAGAAGAAGGGAGAAAGCAGAAAATGAATGAGTTAATGAATGAATGAATCAATCAATGCCAGCAAGGCCTCTTGGAAACTAGCCCTATAGTCCTCTCCTAGAAAATTCCAAGGGCTTAACATTGGAAAGAGGCACAATCACTGAGCCCCCTATGCAAATCTGCTAGGAGTGACAAAAGACACAATACTCTGTGTCTAGTAATAGATGACAGAGATTGGGCTGAGATCACTTGCTGAGGCTGTCCCATGCAACCAGGGAGACCCTATCTTCATATAGGTGATGCCCTTAAAGTGACCTTTAATTCCTTCCAGAAGAAAATCACACCCACTACTTCAAGTCATAAAGACATCAGAAATAACCCGGTGTGTCCGTATTCCTTCATGCTCGTTCCACTGCCCGCTGAGGTGGCAGTCAATAAATAAGCAAGAAGAGCCTTTGGCTTCTCTACGCTCCCCCCAGACAAAGTATAGGTCCAAATAAAAGCCCTCCCTGAGCAGGTAGCATTGCCAGATTTAGCAAACAAAAATACATGCAGTATTTGGAACATATTTACACTAAAAATATTTATAAAGATCCTTACTTTATAGAAGTTACATCTACCAATATTTATATTAGAATTTTAACTGCAAAATATTTTAAATATTTATGAATCCATTTAAATAACAATAAACTCATCACATATCAATACAAATAACATATTATGATGTTTTATGGCTTTTGGTTTTTTTGTGTTTTTTTTTACAGTTTTACTCAATCCCTTTACTGTCTGACTTAAAAGAAGACAGTTGTATTCTCACATCTACTTCCATGTTCAATCTGTTGAGATACGAGATGGAAAACTCCACAGCACATTTGTAAAAGAATGAGAGTAATAAAAGCAAATCGCATCTTGGTGCAATTATGAAAATAATTTTGGCCTCACAAAGCTCCCCCAAAAGGTCTTGGGCTCTGCTGGAGTCCCTGGACCACAATCTGAAAACCAACTACAAGACAACCAGAGAAAAATGCAAAGACTGTGAGGTCGTGCTGGTGTCTACTACTGGTTTCTGGCTGGTGTACAGTGTGCAGTGACCCATGAGTCATGGTGTAGGACAGTGGGAGAGACAGGAAGTCCCATGTGTGGCCTGTGTCCAGGGCTCTCTACCCCAAACACTGATTCCGACAGAAACATGGTCAGGCCTTCTTCACCAGCTGTTGGTTCTGCTTGCCCCTCCCAGCACCATTTTTCAGAAAACAGTCTCTCAAGCCTCAAAGTAGGAATAGTGACAACTGCACTTCCACAACCACAATTCCTTAATTGTTTCTTAGTCTAATAGACATCAAGTGTAGGCTGTCTCCTCCTGGGTGGTGGCTACAGTTGTTGGGGCATACTGTCTTGACTAATGTTCAGTGATCAGATACTATGTGCTGAGATCTTAAGAGATAATGTGATAGCCTAAGATTTACCAAATACCAGAATGCTCCTTGCAAAAAGAGCAATAACTGTACCGTGAATGCAATAACATTGACGCCAATGGTTGTTCTCCTGGACTGAATCTTGACAAGGAAAAAAAGAAATAAAGAAAAAATCAAAATCAATAAATCAAAATCAAAGGATAATAGCTACTTTTAATATTTATAGACAGATCTGAAGTAACAATTTTATCCCTACACCTAAATTTAACAATGAGCTTGTCTCTCACCAAACCTTTTAAATAAATTATGCACAAGGAAAGAGGAGCTCACGGGACTAAGAAAATGCACACAATGTAAGACCAGTCCCTGAACATACATTGCAGGGAAATATTTATGTAATGGAAAATCCCCAAAACACCAGTCAACCCCTGATGCTCATACACATTTACAGATTCTCATGAAAGCACCACTTCAGTTATGTATGTCAAATATCCTCCTAGACTTTGTTCCCATTTTGGAAAAAAAAAAACTAATTATAAGAGCTTTCTACTTCACTTGTAGGTCTTTCCCTTCCTAGTTGGAGGCCGGAAGAAAGATGAAAAAAAAAGTAATGTATATAAACAACAAAGACTCATTACTATATTCATGAATTTCCCCAATGAGCTTCTATAAGAACATAAAAGGCTCTGTGTCCCAGTAGGTATACACTATAGGAAGAAACACAACAACCTACAACTCCTCCTTAGAGATTTACAAGGCACAAAAGCAAAATGAAGGCACCAAGAAAAGCAGAAACTTTAATTGGCTCCTTCCCCAATTATCTTGAACCTCTCCCATTTCTGCATAATATCAATGGACCCTGCCAAACCCTCACAGCTGTCTGGACGGCATCTTCTGAAATATCAAACCTGGGGTGTAAAATCCCAGGAGTGTTGGGCATTATGCCCCAGATGGATGGACTAGACCTGTGGCTAGGTATTTTTTCCTCCCTCGGCCATTACTCTAAGAAGCCTAGAATAGTCACCCTCCTTATCACCGCTAGAATCTGAGTGTGAGAAGGTATAAAACAAATGGGATGGTGATGATGACAAGGATGACAATCCTGGTGTAATTCTCAGTCTCAAAGCAAAGTCCCAGCACTGATTTCCTTCACTATAAATTCAATTTGTGCCTAAGCATCTAACCATGTAACTATGAGATCACAGTTTAACCCCAATGTATAATTTGGGTCTTCCTAAAATCAAAGTCACATCCCATTCTAAAAGAAATTCTAGTATTGCATGGAGCTCTGGGTGTGGTGCATAAACACTGAATTCTGGAACACTGAAAATAAATTAAAGAATAAATAAAATTAAAAAAAAAAAGAAATATTGGCCTATATTTCTCGTTCTCTTTTTTTTTTTTTTTGGTAGTCTTTTTATCTGGTTTGGTTTAAAGGTAATGCTGGCCTCATAGAAACAATTTGGGAGTTTTCCTTCTTCTTCTATTCTTTGGAATATTTTGAGAAGCATAGATATTAACTCTTCTTTAAATATTTGGTAGAATTCACCTGTGAAGCCATCTGGTCCTAGACTTTTGTTAGTTGGGAGTTTTTTGATTATTAATTTAATTTTATTGCTGGTAATTGGTCTGTTCAATTTTTTTTATTTCTTTCTGATTCAGTTGTAGGAGGGTCTATGTTTCTAAAATTTAGCCACTTCTTCTAAGTCGTCCAGTTTGTTGGCATACAATTTTTCATAATATTCTCTTATAATCCTTTGTATTTCTGTGGTGTTGTGATTTCTCCTTTCATTTCTGATTTTCTTTACTTGAGTCCTTCCTCTCTGTCAGTCTGTCTCAGTCTCTCTCTCTCTCTCTTTGATGAATTTGTTTAGAGGTTTATCAATTTTGTTGATCTTTTCAAAGAAGCAGCTTATCCTTTCATTGATCTGTTCTACTGGGATTTTTGTTTGTTTGTTTGTTTAGTTTCTACCCTCGTCTTTATTATTCCTTCCTCCCGCTGCTTTAGGGTTTTGTTATTTTTCTAGCTCCTTTAGGTGTAAGGTTAGGTTGTTTCTTTGAAAATTTTATATCTTCTTGTGGTAAGCTTGTATTGCTATAAACTTTCTTGTTAGAACAGCTTTTGCTACATCCCACAGATTTTGAACCATTGTGTTTTCATTTTCTTTTTTTTCCATAAATTTTTTATTTCCTCTTTGATTTCTTGGTCGACCCATTCATTGTTTAGTAACAGGTTACTTAACCTCTATGTATTTGTGCTCTCTCCAGATTTTGTTCTTGTGGTTGATTACAAGTTTCACAGTTTTGTAGTCAGAAAAGATGGTCTGACTTTGATCTTTTTCATTTTTTTGAGACTTGTTTTATAGTTTAGTATGTAATCTATTCTGAAGAATGTTGTGTGTGCACTTGCCAAGAATGTGGTATTCTGCTGTTTGGAGAGGGAATGTTCTGAATATAACTGTTAGATCCACCTGATCCAATGTGTTATTCAAAGTCACTGTTTCCTTGGTGATTTTCTGCTGTATGACTTATCCATTAATCTAAGTGGGTATTAAAGTCCCCTACTATTATTGTATTACCATCAGTTACTTACTTTATGTGTGTCATTAGCTACTTTATGTATTTAGTGCTCACAAGTTGGGTGTATAAATATTTGCAATTGTTATATCTTCTTGTTGGATTGTTCCCTTTATGATTATATCGTGTCATTCTTTGTCTCTTGTTACAGTCTCTGGTTTTGTTTTTGTTGTTTTTTTTTTACAGTCTCTATTCTAAAGTCTATTTTTCTTAAAGATTTTATTTATTTATTTGACAGAGATCACAAGTAGGCTGAGAGGCAAGCAGAGAGAGAGGAGAAAAAGCAGGCTCCCTGCCGAGCAGAGAGCTGATGCGGGGCTCAATCCCAGGACTCTGGGATCATGACCCGAGCCAAAGGCAGAGGCTTTAACCCACTGAGCCACCCAGGGGCCCCTTAAAGTCTATTTTATCCAATGTTAGTATCTCTACTCTAGCTTTACTTTCGCTTCAATTTGCATGATAAATGTTTCCCTTCACTTTCAATTTGCATGTGTCTTTAGGTCTTATAGGTTATTCCTTACTCTGATTCTTGACACATATTTTAGATATATGGTGTCATATTTCACATCCTTTCATTTTGTGAATTCACTGACTGACTTTTATAGGTATATGTAATTTTACTGCTTTTGAGTTTCCTACTTTTCTTACTCCTACCTATGGTCTTTTCTTTCCGTTCAAAGAGTTCTCATTAGTATTCTTGTAGGGTTGGTTTAGTAGTCATGAATTCCTTTAACTTTTGTTTGTCTGGGAAATTCTTTATCTCTCCTTCTATTCTGAATGATATCCCTGCAGGATAGAGTATTCTTAGCTGCAGGGCTTGGGGTTTTGTTTTAACTTTCAGCACTTTGAGTACATCATGCCACTCCCTTCTGGCCTACAAAATTTTCTGCTGAAAAAAATCACCTGACAGCCCTATAGGATTTCCAATATATGTTTAATAGTCTTTCTTTTCTCTTGCTGCAAAATTCTCTATCACTACCTTTTGTCATTTAAATGACCATGTGCTTTGGTGTGGACCTCCTTGGGTTGATTTTATTCAGTGTTCTTTGTGCCTCCTGGATTTGGATTTCTGTATCTTTCCCCAGATTTGGAAAGTTTTCAGCTATTCAGATAAATTCAGATAATCAGCCTCCTTTTCTCTTCTTCTGGAACCTCCAGAATGCATTTTTCCCCCTATTTAATAGTGTTACGGAGTTCCCTTATTTTCTTTTTTTATTATTGTTTTTTCTCTCTCCTATTCAGCTTGATTGCTTTCTATTACTCTGTCCTCCAGGCTGCTGATCCATTCCTCTGCTTCCTCTAACTACTATTTATTTCACCTACTGTATTTTTAATTTCTGTTATTGAGTTCTTCATCTTTGATTGGTTCTTTTTTATGTTTTATAGCTCTTTGTTGAGGGTCTTACTGAGGTCCTCCACTCTCTTCTCACATCCAGTGAGAAGTTTTATAACCAAAACTTTAAATTTTCCATCACACATACTACTTGTCTCTGTACCATTTAGCTCTCTTGCTGGGATTCTGTCCCATTCTTTCATGTGGGACATATTCCTCTATCTCTTCATTTTGTCTCACTTTGTGTGTCTGTGTCAATGTGCAAAGTTAGTACATGTCCTGTTCTTAAAAGTAGTGGCCTTATGAAGAAGAGGTCCTGTAGTGCCTGGCAGTGAAATATCCCATTCCCCAGGACCTGGTGCTTCAGGGTTATCTCCTACGTGTGTTGCATGCACCCTATTGTTGTGCCTGAGCCACTTTTGCCTTCAGTCCAGTCATCTGCAATGGCCCTTTTTGCCTGTAGTGGGCAGAGTTTGGCCCCTGCATTGTTTGTGGGCCAGTATAGGGCTATCTTGGGTTTGAGTTAAATCAGACTAGAAATTTGTCAGAGATACAGTAGTACTGAACTGCCAGGCACCTTCCCTATGTTCTTCTCTGAGAAGCTTTCACCCGTGGGCAAGTCCTGCAGTCAGACCCAATGTCTGCCCACACCCCAGTTCTGGGGCCACAGTCAGATTGGTATATGTGATGACCTTCCTGTTTCAGGGCCAGGAGTCACTTTAGAGTGCTGGTGTTCCCTTGTGGGGCTGCTAGAACACCGCCAGGTTTGTGTCACACTTTGGATGGACTCCAACCAAGGGCATATGGGAGGGGGAAGGTCAAAAAGAGAAGAGGGGGGTGGAAATGTTAGCAAGGTTTGGACAGGTCTGCTATGGGAGGAGACCTGGATCTGAGGCCTGGCTGGAGGGGGCATGTCTGCAGGGCATGTTGTTAGTAAGTTAGATGGAGAGTGTTATCACTGCTCTGGTTCCCACGGGTGTCTATGTATCTAGGCTGGGTGGTGGGGGCTGGAAATGGCACAACCAGCTCTTTTGCTCTTGGAGAATTCTCCCAAGGATCCCTGCCCCCCGGCATATGATTTGAGAGTATGCACCAGGCCGTTTCCAAACTGCCTTTTCTATGCTGTACCTCCAAGTGGCTCTTTGTTGTGCTTTCTATTTAAGGGCGGGGACTCAGCTTCTTCTTGCCTTCTGGGCTCCCCCAGAGCCGAGCCCACTGATTTTTAAAATTTCTGGTGTTAAGCCTTGCTGATTATAAGAACTCACAAATTATGCCCCTCAGGTTTTCAAAGTCAAATGTATGGAGATTCATCCCCCCAGTGTGGGTCCCCTGTGCCTGGGGTGCCTGCTCTCCCTTCCCCATGCCCACTGTGTTCTTGCCTCTTGTGGACAGTACCACAGGTCTATTTAGCTCCCACTCATGTCTCTGCCCTTCCTACCTTCTTCAACATGGCCTCTTCTCCACTTTTAGTTGTGGAGAGTCATTTCTGCCCGTTGTCATTTTCTGGTTTTTTTACCATGTTGTGAGAGTTATCTAGTTATATCCATGAGACAAGATGAGCTTAGGATCCTCCTACTCTGCCATCTTCCCCAGAAGTCAAGACAGATCACTTTTGTAAATAATAAGTGAAATACAGAGTACATCAAATAATGAAAAGTGTGGTGGGGAAAAATAAAGCAGGAAGGGGTGATAAAGAAAGGCTTCACTTGAAAGGGTAGTATCTGAATAATGGTCTACAGCTGTTATTCTAAAAGTTTTCTTGATGTATAATTGATCCTAACAATTGCATATATTTAATGTGTACAATTTGATGAATCGGGACATATGTAGTCACCCTTAATACCATCACCACAACCAAGGTAATATACATATTCAACACATCCCAAAGTTCTCATTTGCGTCCCTTTATTTTTGTCTTTGTTTTTGGATAACAGAGTGAATCCTGGAGATAAATGGAGAGGGACAGTCTAAGAGGAGTAGGGTAAGAACCACAAGGATGAAGGTGCAGGTAGATGGAAGTGAATCAGAGGATGGGTCAAAAGAGATAATGGAGCTAGGAGACAAATCATATGGGGGCTTTGGGAGACTTTTTTAAGGACTTTGTCTTTCCTTCAGAGATTAAAAGTCACTGGAATGCTTGGAACAGAGGAGGATCATGATCTGACTCACCTTTTAACAACAACAACAACCAGTTCACTGTGTGAAGAAGAGATTATAGTGGAGCAAGGGAGGGACCAGGGACAGTCTGAAGGAAGGCTCTATAGTAACCCAGGCAAGATATTATGGTGGTGGTAGCAGATGAGCTGGTGAAAATCAGTAGGATTATAGATCTATTTTAAAATTTGTGCCACATTAGACCACTTAATGGACTGGATAAGAAGTGTGAAAAATGAGTCAAAAATGACAACAGGTTTTTGGACTGAGCAACTTGAAAGAAGGGCATTTGCTATGATGAGGAAGACTATAGAAGAAGTTTTGCAGAAAAGAGAGCCTGAGAGGCTCAATTTCACACATATTGAATATGAGATGCTATTAGACACCCCAGGAGAGATGTAAACAGTTGGAAATATAGATTTGGAGTTCAGGAGAGCAGTCAAGCCTAGAAAGGTGTGCTTGGGAGTATCTGTACAGAATGGTATTTAAAAACAGGAGACTGCATGACATTCACACCAAGTGAATAACATAGGTTAAAAAAAAAAAAAAAAGACCAAGAAATTGAAAGAGTGATCTATGGGGAGCTCCAGCATTAAGTGGCCAAGGAGGTAAGGGGGAATCAGGAAAAGAGAAAGTGAGTCTGGTAGCCAGATGAGGAAAATATTTCAAGGATAAGTAAATGTTCAACTGTATCAGTGGTTCTGAGAGGTCAAGTAAGGTGATGGCTGAGACCTGACCACTGAACTAAATAATGCAGAGGTTACCGATGGCCTTGACAAAACCAATTTAAATGGCATGACCAGGTAGAAAGCCTGACTAGAGTGGATTCAAGAGAGAAAGAGAGAAATAAAAGCCAATATCAAAATATGGCCCAGCCCCCTAATGAATCCCCAAAACCTTTCAATGGGTCCATGGTGTCAAAAATATTTTCACTCCTATTCTCTCATGTGGGCATAGTGGAGTTTTCCAGAAACTCCATGATACAAGATGACACCTTTATTCTAACAGCTAATGGAACATGTGCCTATATATTCTTATGTTTTAAATTTCTCTGCCTTAATTTCTAACACGGGAAATATCAATGAATATAATCCAAATAAACCATAAGTCTTTGGGGTTATCAATTGTTTTTTTAAGAGTTTAAAATGTCATACACAAAAATAAACTCCAAATGGGTTAAAGACCTAAGTGTGAGACCCAAAGCCATAAAAATCCTGGAAAAAAGCACAGGCAGTAACTTCTCTGACATCAGCTGTAGTAACATTTTTCTAGACCTATCTCCTCAGGCAAGGGAAACAAAAGCAAAAATAAACTCCTGGGACTACATCAAATTAAAATGCTTCTGCACAGTGAAGGAAACCATCAATAAAACAAAAAGACAACCTACTGAATGGGAGAAGATATTTTCAAATGATATATCCAATAATGGGTTATCCAAAATACATATCCAAAATAAGTAAAGAACTTATACAACTCAACACCAAAAAACAATCTGATGAAAAAATGGGCAGAGGACCTGAATAGACATATGACCAAAGAAGACATACAGATGGCCAACAGACACATGAAAAGATGTTCAACTCACGAATCATCAGAGAAATGCAAATCAAAACCACAATGAGATATCACATTATACCTGTTAGGATGGCTAAAATCAGAAAGACGAGAAATGACAAGGGTTGGCAAGGACGTGGAAAAAAAAGAACCTTTGTGCACTGTTGGTGGGAATATAAATTGGTGCAGCCACTGTGGAAAACAATATGGAGGTTCCTCAAAAAAAAAAATAATAGAATTACCATATGATCAAGAAATTCCACTACTGGATATTTATCCAAGGAAAATGAAAACACTAATTCAAAAAGATATGTGTATCCCTGTATTTATTGCAGCATTATTTACATAGCCAAGATAGAGAAGCAACCTAAATGTCCACAGATAGACAATGGATAAGAAAAATATGATGTATATATATCTATACAAGTCTGTATATAAAAAGAATCAAGTCTGATTCTGCTTTGTATATATACATATACACATATACACACATACAAAGCATACATAAACACATGTACATATGTATATACAAAGCAGAATCAGACTTATAAATACAGAGAACAAACTGATGGTCACCAGAGGGAAGGGGGATGAGATGAGCAAAATGTGTGAAGCGTAGTGGGAGACAAGCTTCTGGTTTAGGAATGAATAAATCATAAGAATAAAAGGTGCAGCATGGAGAATATAGTTAGTGGTATCGTAATAGTGTTGTAGGGTGACAAATGATAGCTACACTTGTGCTGAGCATAGCATACTGTAGAGAGGTGCTGATCACTATGTTGTATACTTTAATGTAATTTTGTGTCAACTACACTCACATAAAAATCATATTTAAATTTAAAAGCAACACATAAAAAAAGAGTTTAAAATGGTCCTGAGATCAAAAAGTTTGAGAACCAATGACACAGAAAAATAATAGCTAGAGATAGATGATCAGATAGATACATAGAGAGCCGATGATAGAGAAACAGGCACAGACCGTGTGAATGAGTGCCTTGCTCCTCCATACAGTTTCCTATGCTGCATCTCCTTCTAGTTCCACTGTTTCAGGTTCTAAGTCACTCACACTCACATGTATTTCTTAAACTATTAATCAGACATCAGCTTGAGAGTGACCCTAGGAATTGACATATGGCAAAGCTTTAGCTGAAAGGGGCATGGTGAAAGACACACAGGGCCAGAGTCAAATAAAGATTTAACGCAATCGGTCTGAAAGGCTCTATTCACAGTCTGATTTTAAAATGCATATGACCATCGCACATGCAAGCACAATTTGGCCCGCAGATTCAAATTCTCTTTATCTTCATTAGAACTTTGTGTAAGGGAAAATTTAGCTTAGAATGGTTCTCCATACATAATTGTAGACAATGCATGGGCAATCTCCTAGTTTATTACTAATGGGAATAGGGAATTCTTCTAATAAAATGTCAAGTCTAAAGACTCACTGCTGTCCTCTTTATTTATTCTCCAGGATTACATTCATCAGAGTTCCCCTCACTCAAAACATCCATCAGCCCAAGATTACATTTCTGTATCTCTTGTAGTAAAAAAGGAATATAGACATTGGAGTGCCACAGACTGGAGCTCCACCACCTTCCAGCTGAAAGACTTTGACAAGTTACTTAACTGGCTTGAGATTTAATTTCCCATCTATGAAATAGAGATTTCAAGAATCCTATGAGGGTCAAATAAAACAAGCTTTACAAAGTACCCAATGAAGAGCCTAGCAAAGGTAGGTATTAAATAAATGGTAGATTTTTTAAAAAGTTTCAGTAACAGGGGTGGCCTGGGTCATATGGTCAGTGAAGCATCCAATCCTTGGTTTCAGCTCAGGTCATGATCTCAGGGTCATGAGACGGAGCCCCACTTCGGGCTCCACAGTCAGTGTGGAGCCTGCTTGAGATTTTTCTCTCCCTGGTCCTCTGCCCTTCCTGCTCATGCACATGCTCTCTCTTGCTCTCTCTCAAATAAACAAGTAAATCTTTTTTAAAAACTGTTTCAGTAATTGAGCATAAATGAAACACCTTTAAATAGTAAAATAATATCAGAACATACTCCTAATAAGCAAAAAAAAAAAAAAATCAGTAAAGAACTTACAGGGAAAATACATACATAGATAGACATATGAAGCTTCTTGCATTCAGTTTGAGGATAAATAGGATAGACATATTCTATGAAGTACATATTCTATGAAGTTGCAAGTTACTCATGCAACTCACATTTGAGTGTTATGATGTGCCAAGCACTGTGGTAGACAATAGAAATAAAGAGAATAAACCAAAGACCCTGTTTTCTGGGAAGATTGCAGTCTCATAGAGAAACATTCCTGAACAAAACCTCAATATGAAGGGACAATGCTTTGAAGGCCATGTCCCAGGGTCATGGAAACCCCAGTAAGGAGAGCCCAGGAGCCACTAAGTCATGAGGTCTTCTTTGAGTTCAAGACCCTTGAAAGTTGTCCCCAAAGAACTTCCCCTCCACCTTCACCATAGGAACGCCCTTAGCTCACGAGTCCTGCTCTGTAATGACACAGACAGCAATGAATGGAACGGTCACTGTTTTAAGTTTAGGATTTGATCTTCATCTGCCTGGATCCATTAAAAATGACTTGGTTACAAACAGTTTATCTTCATATGTGCACATCTTTTTCAACACTTTTAGCATCATTAAGAACCCATTCATTTTTATGTATTTGGTGGGTTTCTATCCACTGTAGTCATTACCTTTCAATGCTCTTATTGTGATGTCTCAGGCCACTGGGAACACTTTCCAGTTGACATCTCTATCTTTGGAAGTGAACCCAGTTGGTCTTTGATAGTTTCCTTGTCTAAGGGATAATAAGATATTCCAGACTCACATTTTACATTTCCTGCCTGCACAAGAACAGCTGTATCTCCAAGGAGCTCTGGCAGTGGGATACTATAGTAGAAATCGGGCCCCTCTTCCATGAACGTCGTTGCTTCTACACCTCCTCATTACACAGAGCTGTGCTCATGAAGTGTCTCTGCAGCCGAATGAGTCATGTACTAACACTTAGCACCTTCCTTTCAGACAATGCCTTCCATGAGGGACCCTCCTCCGGGGGCCGTTATTCTGCCAAAATTTAGAGCGCCCCTTAGGAAGATGCTGTTCCTTCTCTGGTGCGTAATTCTTGGCATTTAACCAGGAATCACGTCATGTGGTGAAAAAGAGAAAGGACCTCCTAGGAATTTGAAAAGCCGGGTTTATGATGAGAGACCTGGGAGATCAGTGCTCACAGGGAGTAGGCTTCCTGGAAATCTTCCCTCTGTCCTCTCCTGGGCACATGGCTTGATCCCTTTGCTGTCTCAGCAGAGACATGAGCAGATGGAGCCATGTCCTCACGTCTTCTACCTAAATAAAACGGACGTTATGTAAGATCTGGGCTTGAATCCAGCATGCAAGAGCATGTGTGTATTCTGGCCAAATAGCCTCAGGGTCCACATTTCCCCCACGTGTTTCGGGTTTCAAACTGAAATTTCCTCTCCCTTCCAGGTAAGAATTACAAAATATTTATCTTTGAATTCTCCATGACAACCAAAAGGGATGGCAGTTTCTGACTTTGGGAAGCAGCAAGCTGCCATGTTCAAACACCTGGACTTCTGAGTCAATGATTCATAATTATATCAGTAACGATAATTCACAAAATTATTTATTGGGTGCCATTTAAATGAGGAGCTACCTCAGTCCTATGGGTAGATACTGCTATTATTCCCATTTAATGATGGGGAATCTGAGAATTTGTGAGGCCGTGTGTCACATCAGGAGGCAGCGCCGGAGACTTAAACTCAAGTCTGTCTGATGCCAAGTTCCAGGCTCTACTCCACAACTCTTTGGGAAAGAGTAAACAACTAACCATTTTCCAGCAAGCAAGACGACGGATAGGCTCTGTAAGGAGGTAACGAGCTTTCAGCTGGAAGGAAGGAGAGAAGCATAAACCCCGTTAACTACGGCAGGGCACTCATGGGCTCCTACAAAGTAAGAAGACACACTTCAGTGGGGACAGCAAGCCCTGAGGTCATCTGTAGTACCAGGTCCTACAGGCACACATCTGGCTGAAGAAAAACACATTCTTTTCACATAAGGATCCTTGAAGAAAATGGGTCAGAAGCACTTTATACCAGATTCATTGTTATTTGACATACCACAGGCTCAAATTCAGTGTAAGTGTCTAATACATGGATCTACTAAAGAGCCTTGGAGTCCACTACGCCAGTGGAATTTTCCTGTCTACTCTTCACAGGCTGTTTAAATGCAGCCGGGGCTAGTTTTTAACATCCTTCATCATCTGAGTGCCACATATGGCAGAATTTCTAAATCTCAATAAGGCTTCAGCACTGATTGCTTCTAATGGGAAAATGAAATATAAATGCATGCCTAACCACGGACTCTGGCGACACGGAGGAGCTCGCTTACATAATCCTTAAAGCAAAGGACAGAGACACTGCAGCTCTCCTGAGAGACTGTTCTCTGAGGCTCTTTGCATTTAGACAACATCTCACATTTCTCTGGAAATGAGTTTATATCCCCTCCTACAAATAATGATGTGACACATTAAATGACACCTCAAAGATGGCTCCGGGAAATCAGACATGGCACCAAAACATGTCTATGCCTTCAGAATATTCCCACAGGAAGGCAACCATCCAAGAATGTTATAAATGGGGAAATCTCTTATTGTGGACTTTCTCCAGCACACACAGAATTAGAGATAGCCGTGTAAGCGATCTTCATCTACCCATCACCCAGCATCTCTGTTCTTGTGTCATGTGCCCACCCCTCCAGTCACCAGAAGTTTCTGAAAGGGCATTCTCTGGGCAAAACATACTTTGCAATAAAACCCCAGTGGTACCTGAAATGTGGCATCTTGTAACGGCACAATATGAAGTGAGCGTTGATTCCTTCAGACTTCTATCTTGAGGTACCAATCATGGAGTATCTCAAACCAAGAGCATCTGCTGAATTTTGAAACCACTCTAGATAGTAACTCGCATCAAATCAAGATATGAAGGTGCTAATTGCTAGTGAGTCAGCTCCAAGCAACACAGACTGATCTCTCTCTTACGTTTATGGCATTTGTGTAAAGGCAAGGTCCACGATGACAGGGGTGGGCTAAAGCCAATGCAGCATACAAGATGAAAGCATGTGACCCCAACCAGGAACATAAATCTGTACACAGTCTACCTGCTAATGAGTCAGAGTCGAGACCACAGATCCCAACTTTGCTTCTTATGATCACGACCCTCAGTTATTATGTACTTCCCACTTACCTTATCCTCCTCCTGTGCTAACCTCTCTACCACAGCTCTTTAATCCCGGCCAAAATATGTGCCTTTGTCATCAATTTGCAGATGGGGAAATGGAGGCTTAGCAAAATTAGATGACTTATTCAGCAGAATCTAGATGATAAACCAGGTCCTCCTGACATCAAAGTCTGCATTCTTTTCCCTATAACAATGCACTTTGGGCCCAAGTAATAGTGACCCAAATATCATTAGTTACATAAATACACACAAATGCCACTAACTGCGTACCACACACAAAATCCACAACTATTCCGAATCTGCATGCTGTGAATGAAGGGCATGATCGACACAGTATCTGGTTAAAATCTGGGGTCCTCTACCAACTGTACAGTTGACGGCTCCCTTAAGAGAGTAAATAAATCAAGGAGCTGAAGGCACACCAGCTTCTCTGCTGGCCTCCACACTCCTCCTTGCGCTGCGGACCACCGCGGATACTAGGAAACAGCTCTGGGCGCCTGTGCTTCCTACAGCAGGTGGGACACAAACGTGGCCTGTTGTGACTGCTTACTGCCATCAAAGAAGCATCTTGAGATCATCCAGGAAGTACTCTGGAGGAGGTGCTTCCAAGGGAAATGATCAGCTTAAACGTCATGAGTTTTCAGCAGTGTTAAGTCCAGGTAATAAAAGCCCTCAGATACTTAAGTAACAGTTTGTACCAAAAAGGGATTTTCATTAACGGATGAAGGTCCTCCAAAGAAAAAGCACTCTGCTAGATCTAACTCAAGATACTCACCTGAGACTGGGAAATGCAAAGCCAGTTTCTTCTCTGCATAAAATAATTAACAATATCCTCAAGCAATGACAATAACCTTCCAGGGGCACAACAAAGAGGTGACCCTGCTTTTATACACTAAAACATCAGGTCTCAGATGCCAATACCTTGGGTCCCTTCCAATTATGGTGACTACCAGGAGGCCCTACATTATCATCTTCAATCTAATATTGAGCTCCCACATAGTCCTGAGCAATCAAATGGGCTTCTCAACTTCAAAACTCTCAACTTCAGAACAGCTTATTAATCATAATTAGCATTTTCTGTAATACCTTTAATCATCTCAGTCTTTTCCCCCAACTTTATTTCTGTACCATTCTCTCAATACCAACACATAATGGACTTCTTACTATCTTGAAGCTTTTCCACTGGATTAGGGTTTCCTAGATACCAAAAAAACAAAACAAAACAAAACAAAGGAACTCCAGGTATTTGTATGATCATTATCCTGCTTCCCATCCCTTGGTGAACTGATCTACAAAAGCAAAGGGCACCATGATTTATGATTTTTTCGATGTCTACCATATGTGCCAGATACATTACTGCCACCACATCAAAATGGACCTTCAAAATGTAAAACTCTCGGGCATTTTTGCCTGTTAATATCTTACTGGCATATCTGACCTTATTCTATGCCTAACTGACTCTCCAATTATCATTGGAAGCTCTACTGGACTAATTGTTATGGGTATTTATCACTTTTATAATCAGGAAAAAATGTATTTTCAGAAAGACTGTTAAAACTGACTCTGACCCTAAAGACTATAATTTCTTTACCACCAAACCATCAGTATGAAAAATGCTTATGATACTAAATCTAATACATATTTACTGAGATTGTGACCATAGCTGTTCTGATTTCATTGACGATTCTGCGGGCTCCTGGAGTTCAGTACCCTCCTCCACCACCCTTCCTGCGCCTCTAACCACCCCTGCCTAACAGATATTTAATCAAATGAAATTAGCATAATAAGCCCATGAAAAGTAGGTGTGCCCATTCTCTACATTTTACAGAGGAAAGCAGCTTCATTTCGGTTGCTAATCAAATTCCAAATTCAATTACTACATGTTCTAACTGATACCAAAGTATTACTATTAAACGTGAAGATAGAAATCGCATAATGTGAAATCTGAAATCCAGATCGTAAGGGAGCAAATGCTTCACAGAGAACCCACGTGCCCCCGGACACGCTCTGTTGTCATGGTCCTGTCCAAACACCATGTGTTCTCATCAGCATCAGAGCTCTTGTTCTTTCTGCCTGACCTGAAAAGGAGATTTTGTTCAACAAAATTATTCTTCCAAAAATAAAGGCCTTGTAATTGGTTGCTTACACAGGATTTCATATTACAGAGCTCTCGGTTATTAAATGAGGACAGAACAGGACAATTTGGGGTAAAGATCCCAACCCTCCCAATACCAGTCAATGTAAGTTTTGTAGGCCAGAGAGAGCACCTGTGAACACATGGTTGCAAATGTTGGACCCTGTGATAGTGTTCACTTAAAATAATTCTGTGGGTGGGAGCACCTGGGCAGTTCAGACAGTTGAGAATCAGCCTTCGGCTCGGTCACGATCCCAGGGTCCTGGGATCAAGCCCCAAGCTGGGCTCTCTGCTCTGTAGGGAGTCTGCTTCTCCCTCTCCCTCTGCCTCTGCCTCTGCCCCTCCCACACCACTCATGTTCTCTCTCTCTCTCTAGTAAATAAATAAAATCTTTAAGAAAAATAATTCTGTGGGTGGAAATTGCAAACCATCTCAAGCAGGATGAATGAAAAATAAAAAACTATCCCAATGAATTCTTGCTGCTTGGAATAAAATTTTCAGGGACAGCATCATACAAGTTTCAAAGGGTGCTTTATCTCAAAAGCCCTAACAGAATGTTGAAATGCTCTGGGAAACCAAAGTCAGCCAAAAGGTGGCTCCATTGGGAACACACACACCAAAGTCAAACATGCACATGATAGGCTAAAAAACTGTTCCATTAAAGGTAAGAATAGAAAAAGCTGGTTCTCCATGGTAAGACAGGATTTTACCTAAAAGACTTTTACGGCGCCTGCGTGCCTCAGTTGGTTAAGCAACTGCCTTCGGCTCACGTCATGATCCTGGAGTCCCAGGATGGAGTCCTGCATCAGGCTCCCTGCTCAGCAGGGAGAGTCTGCTTCTCCCTCTGACCCTCCCCCTTCTCATGCTCTCTCTCTCTCTCTCAAATAAATATTAAAAAAAGACTTATAATTGGTTACTAAATTAGTACATTAATATTATAAGTTGATATTCAACTCATTTAACTACAACCTTTTAAGTTCATAAATATATAGGGAGGAGCGCCTGGGTGGCTCAGTCAGTTAAGCATCTGACTCTTGATTTCAACTCGGGTCGTGATCTCAATATCATCATTCTCACGGACATAAAATTCTCTCTCTTCCTCTCTCTCTACCACCTCCCTCCCCCACTCATGTGCACACACACACTCTCTCTCAAAAATAAAAAATATATATACTGGGAAAAAAATTGAGAATGAATCTTCTCGTTGGCTGCCTTCTATTCCGGAGAACATAGTATCACCACAGTGACTCTAGGGAGGATGAAACAGACCTCGGAGAGACTGACTGAGAGAGAGGAATCAATGCCCAGGCTGAGCTGTGTCCAAAGCCCAGGGTGGTCTTTCCACTATACCGCAGGAGCTCTTCTAAAGTGAAGACCCATTGTTTTTTCTTTCCTCTGCCCACGGCTAAGCTATCATTGGACTCCCAACGCAAGCTCATTCATTTCTAAAGCTAAGGCAATTCCCAAGTAAAAAGTATCCTAACCGAAGAGAGAGAGTAATGTATACATCTGGGAAGCACAATGCCTACATTCTATAAATTCTGCTCCCTTAATTTTGAAAGGGTCTCCAAAATGGGGAAATACTGTACAGTTCCCCAAGTTCTCATGTCTTTCCCCTATCCTGCAGAATACACTAACGACCCCACAGCCACCCTCAGTCCCTTACCACCTCTGTTCTATTCATTGCCCGACCCTGGAGCTCCTTCGAAAGCCCTTCCCTCCATTCAGCTTTCTCTGAGGTCTCTCGCACAGATACGACCCTTCCCTCCTCATGAACCATGCCACCTCCTCAGCCACGTTTGAGTGGAAAGAGAAATGACCTTCCGGTCAAAGGACCTTGTTCATATTTGGTTTCTCCCCCTGCAGGATCCTACCTGTGAGGTCCTGACCAGTTACTGAAGCTCTCTGCATCTCACCTTACTGGTCACTAAGCAGGAATGCAGACCCTACCTCCCAGCTGATTAACTAAGAGCAGGTGCTCTGACCCTACTTCTGAGAACAGCATCTGGCATCTTCTAAGACCCCGATGACTTAAAGCTGGATCTTTTACTGTTCTCTTGCAGCTGCTTACGAACCTACGATATCTCACTAAATACTCATTCAAGTGCAGACTGTGTCTTAGTACTTCTCTTTATAGCTTGGAAAACACTTGGCACACAGTGGGGATATAATAAATGTGTTCACTAGATGATATAAAGAAAAGGTTCTCTAGAGGGAAAAAAATCATAAAGCATCTTAATAATGGGTGAAACGTTTAATTATTTTAGTATTTCTAAAAGGATCTATTTCATTCTCCTGAAACCCAACCTGTACTTCCAATGTTGAAATGTATCCACTAATTTGCTTTGACATACTTAAAAAAAAGAAAGAAAGAAAGAAAGAAAAAGAAAAAGCTGCAGGAGCTCCCAGGGCACTCTAATGAACGCGTGTTCTAAGTGAGCAAGCACCGCCAAATTAACCACGGTTCCCTCCACAGCACCAGGGGATGACAAGCAGTTCTCCTGGGTGGCTCTTATACTTAATCAAATAAAAATATGAAAGGACCTGCAATTTTCCCTTTATTGCTTTCAGTTCTATCCCAGGAGCTAAATGCCCCTCTAAAAATAGCAAACGTTCATTTGCTGCATGACCTCTTGGCTTCGCTTTGGAAAGGAGAATGCCACATTAGGTCCTACTTGGCAACAGGCTTTCATTAACTTCGATTCTGTCATCAACAAACGTGTGGGGCACCCAGTACGTGCCAGGGGCTGTTGGTGACATAAGGGACAGTGATCACACCGTCAGAACGCCTGTCCAAAGCTTCCATGCAACTGGGGGCAGCGATAATCCTAAGAAAAATAGGTAAAACATACAGTGTATTAGTAGAAATGCTCACGATGTGATAAGGAACCCAGAGAGGAGAAGAGACAGAGGGGACAGCTTCGGGGAAGGTGGCAGGAAATGAGATCCAAAAGGTCAGGGGAACCCAGACCACGAGGACAGCTGGGGGACTTGGTGAGAGTGGTAGCTTTTCCCCCAGTGACATGGGGACCCACTGGAGGGTTATAGAAGAGGCTCTGCCCGTAGCAAGCTGGTGGTCGTGTGGAACACAGGTTGCAGGGCTCGAAGGCAGGAGCGGGAAGCCAAGTTGGGAGACAACTGCCGTAACTCGGGGAGAGATGACAGCAGCCTTGGTCAAGGAGGGTGATGGGGGAGGTCGAATTCCAGGAACATTCTGAAAGTAGAGCTGACATGATTTATTGATGGACTGGATATGGGGTGAGAGAGAGGAGTCTAGAGTGACTCCTCTCTGCCAGGTTTCTGCCTGGCGTGCACACAAGATACATGTATGATCCCAATAAATTCCATGCACCTCCTCTCATATCCCAAAACACACCATCTCTTCTGAAGCCCATAAACTCACTCTCTGGGAGAAAGGAACCCACATTTTCTGTTTGTCTACTTCATATCAGACATTACATACATAATCCACACTAAAAACCTGTGAGGGAGGGATTATGAGCACATTCTATGGTTCAGACCAGTAGGTCCGTTCGGCAAAGATCCCTGGCCTGCCTAAACCTGGACAGAGGGAGGACAGGGTTCATCTAAAGGGTCTATTCTGGGGACGCCCGGGTGGCTCAGTCAGTTAAGCGTCTGCCTTCAACTCAGGTCATGATTGCATGTGATCAGTGTTCTGGGATCAAGTCCTGAGGCAGGCTCCCTGCTCATCAGGGAGTTTGCTTCTCCCTCTGTCTGCTACTCCCCCTGCTTGTGCTCTTTCTTTCTCCCTCTCTCTATGACAAATTCTTTAAAAAATAAAAATAAAGGGTCTATAGCACTCCAGCAGTTTGCTGCCAGGAGAGAAAGCCATCAGTAAAGCCACATCTTCACATTCCTCTAGAGAAATCTGAAAACCACAGGAGATTGTGGAATCTGCTGATATTTAAATGCACGGTTTTGAAAAACTCACATGAAGTGGGCTGAACAAACACACCTGTGTGCCAAATTTCACCTAAGGGTGGTCCAGCCTAGCGAGATGGGGATGTCAATGCAACTTCTAAATTATTTCTAGATTTTTTTTAATTAGGACTAATTTTTTTCAAATGATTATCCTCAATGATGCAGCAATAATCAAAGAATCTAAGAAACCCTTCCCAGAAACAGAAGGCAGGGATGAGAGGAGTCCAACAAGAGTCACAATTTGAAAAGTGGCTTCTGGGCCACTGTCGTGATATGTATTAAAACCCAAGTGTACAAGACAGAAAGGGCCCAAATGCCTTTCCCTCCAGGACAGAAATCTGCCAAGACCTGGGGCAGGAACAGAGGGACAGAGGGTAACAGCCCTCCAGTTACACCTACAAAATATAAATTTTGTAGTTTTTTAAACTTTTTTTCAGTTTTCAATTCCAGTTAATTAACATACAGTGTTTTATTAGTTTCAGGTGTACGATAATGTGATTCTACATTCTACCCAGTGTTTATCACAAGTGCAATCCTTAACCCCCATCACCTGTTTAACCCAGCTCAGTACACATTAGTTTAACAGTAACTTAATAATCAGTGGGTCATCATAAATTAACAAAGCTCTGATTTCCCAACATTATTTATTCTAACATTCACTATTACACACTTCCCTATCCAAAGCATTGTTACACTAAAGCTTTTAATTTTATATAGCTTTTAATTTTCTTACAATCCTAAAAGTGGGATTACTGAATCAAAAGTTGAAAACATTCAGGACTGTGCTCCCAACCAGCAATTTGGGAGAGTGACCTCTAGCCTAAGCCCTCACCAAGAGGTACTGAGCTGTTGTTCTGTTTTGTTTTGTTTTTTTCTTTGAGAGTATAATCAAATACGACATAAAAATCCCAATTTCAATGTATTTCTTTCATTACCAATTACTGATCTTTTCCAATCTTCCTAAACTGTTTTTATTGCTTCTTTTAAGAACCATCTAAACCAGTCATTGGTCCATTTCCCTGTTAGACTACATTAAATTTTACCTTTTAATTTTAAATAACGCAGTTGGATTTTAAAGAATTCATTTGGATGGGATTTTATGAGGATTTGATGTAGTATAAAAATAACTCATATAGGTTGCAAATAATAGATTTTAAGTTATTTGCTTTTTAAAATTATTTGAGAGGGAGAGAATAAGAGCAAATGAGAGTATGCAAGCAGGGGGAGTGGAGGGGTTGGGGGAGAGGGGGAGAGAGAATCTCCAGCAGACTCCCCACTGAGTGTGGAACAGGAAGTGGGGCTCATCTCGTGATCCATGAGATCACAACCTAAGCAGAAACCACGAGTCAGACACCTAACCCATTGGGCCACCCAGGTGCCCCAAGTTATTTGCTTCTTAATATTGCTTAATACGTTTCAAGCAGATCTACATTTTAGATCTTATACATCAAAATTATGCAATTGTTTTGCTGCTTTTATGCTTAGAAGTTCATTCTCTTCACAGATTGAGTTATATATTCACCATTAATTTTTATAGGATTGTCTGATTTCTTTCTATACTTCATCCATCTGAAAACTATTTTTGTTTATGGTGTAAGATGCAAACTTATACAATTTGTGGTTTTCCCAATTAGCAGCTTTTTCTATGACCAACTATTGATGATTTATTCCTTCCATATATTTTTGGAGTGCTTCCCTTTATCGCAGCGATGCTTCTGAGGGGTCTGCTTTTTTCTGGGGTACATTCTTGAACAAATCTGTGCACAATCTGTGTACACATTCTTGAGCAAATACCCTATTGTTTTACTTATTTTACAATACATTAAACTTGAAGAGGATGGGTACTCTGATAGCATGAAAAAATCCAAAATATCCTTATGTATTTTCACCTGATTATGCCCTGCTAGTTTTTTGTTTTTTGTTTTTTGGTGTTTTTTTTTTTAGTTGAAATTAGTTTGGGAAATATCACTATCTTTAAAACACTCAGTATTTTTAAAAGAACATAGTTCATCTTCCTTGTGTTCAGATATTTTTATACCATCACTAAACTTATAGCTATGGCTCTCAATATATAATTTATTTAATTCCCACACATTGTTTTGTAGGGTGTCCAGAGGTCATATTTTGTTGTTAACTACATGAAATAGTTTCTTCTTACATATCTTCTAAATATCGATGACATGTAAGAAAATAGTAATATTCTTTGTTTCCTTTGTACTAATATACTAACTTCATTACTAAATGATTTAAGTAATTTCATGAGTTTGAAATATTTAAATTTTTATTGTTATGTTAATCATGTCACTTTCATGTTTTAAACCTACTTCTATTTCATGCCTCTTTGAATTAGCCCAGAATTCCAGATCAACATTAAATAATGTTGTTGATCTTTTCATATTCCTCATTTTATTTATTTTTAAAGATTTTATTTATTTATTTGACAGAGAGAGAGATCACAAGTAGGTAGAGAAGCAGGCAGAGAAAGAGGAGGAAGCAGGCTCCATGCTGAGCAGAGAGCCCGATGCGGGGCTCGATCCCAGGACCCTGAGATCATGACCTGAGCCGAAGGCAGAGGCTTTAACCCCACTGAGCCACCCAGGCACCCCATAATGACTGATTTTAAATAGAATGGCTAGGATGTTCACCCTAAGATGAATATTAATATTTTTGTATCATGGGAAGGAAGAAGGTTTCAATCAGGAATGGGTGAACTTTATCATACACTTTTACACACTTATTGAAATTATAACCTATTGATTGTCATTTTCTTATTGTTCAGTATAAAAATGTAGCCAATCTTTGATGACCAACTTTTTATATGGTGATTTCCTATTGTTCAATGTAACATATTAAAAGATATGCTAAATATTACACCATCCCTGTACTTAAAAGACAAATCCCACTTGGTCAGAGGATACTTCCTCTAATGCTCTTCTAACTTCAGTTTGTCAACATTTTTCTAGGGGGCTTTTGAATCCTCTTTCATTGGCAAGCTTGGGCTACGCATTCTTTGTTCAATCCTGTTATAAGGCAACTCAAATAAAACATTAAGACACTGTTATAAAATGACAGGTACCATCACAAACAAACATTTCCCAGGCCAGCACTGAGCCAAAGGTACAGCATATTCTTCTGCTAGACGGGGAGAGGTATTCAAACAGTATTGTTCATTATGTCTATTCTTATTAGCACCAAGACTCTGATCTCTCTCAAGGCTCCTTGTCATCCACTGGCTCTCCATTCCAGCTCCAAAGCAGCCTTTCCAACTGTCAGTGTGGGGTGCACCTTATTGGCCATGCCCAGACAAGACTGTCCTGCTGGGATGGAAATCAAAAGAGAATGTCCAGGCATCCAAACCCAAAGCAGGTTCACAGGCACCACTGCTGGCCCTTCTGGTTCACTCTTGCCAGAGCTGTCCCCACAACTCACCCTGATGCTAACTGGAAGCACTTTCCCCCCAAATCAAGTGGCTGACTTGCAAGCCTCTTTAGATCTCTTTAGATCTACTAAAATCACACCCCATTAAAAGCAGCCTCCCCTGGAAGACAAGGCTGAACACCTCTATTTCACATCACACTGAAAATTCATTTTTTTTTCTTTGTACAATATAACTAAGTTTCCATTTTGTTAGAGGTTCTTTAAAATCAGGGTTGGTTTTTTTTTTTCCCCACAGCCTAGGACACTCAAAGATATGTTCAAATAATCAAAATTTATAAGGTATTTGAGAAGACAAGCTGTGTCTTATTCATCTTCTTATTCTTTGAAGCCCTCACCATGTCGTAAGCACAGAACTACTCATTATGTGTTTGCTGGATTAAGAACATGAACGTGGTGGTCCACCTCGGTGGCTCAGTCCATTAAGCATTCGACTCTTGATCTCAGGATTGTGAATTCAAGCCCCACACTGGGCATGGAGCCTACTTAAAAAATAAAAAATTTTGAAAATATATAAAAACATTAACATGGTCCCCTTCCTCAGAGGTCAGATAGTGTAATGAAGACCAGAAGCTCAGAGTCCCACAGACATGCCTTAAAACCCCGACTCTCCCGTGTGACTTTGCGCAAGTGACTCCAGCCCTGTGAGTGTCTCCCACTTGTGTAATAGGGGCTCAGCATAGCTACCTCTTCACTCTGCTGACAACTCTCAAGAAAACAACAGAGGTAACAGCCAACAAAGAATGCTAGAAAGCTACAGAGGACACTCTGGGCAACTTAGATCCCAAAAGCAAACCTAGAATTACCTCTAATCAGTATAAATCTATCAGCAAATTTTCCACATCTAAAGGAAAAATGATCTGAAGGAAAGCCCAAATAAAGACAGTAAACAAAAGCCCTGGGAGCCCAGCGGTCATCTTAACGTTGCCTCTGCAGTTCATACTGGGAAATGTTAAGGACAGCCATCTGACAGTGGCTAGGACCACCATACTGGCCAACAGTGGGCTGCACAGCAAAGCCCACTGAGGATGGGACAGCCGGGGTCCTGCGGGTTGCAGATGCCCATCGTGATCACCAGGCAGCCCTCCCTTGGAGCCCTTCTTCACATCATCTTTATGGCCTCGCTTTCTAGGTGGACCTCTGTATCAGTTGCCTGCTGCCACTCTAACAAATGACCACAGACTCAGTGGCTTAAAATAACACAAATCTATTCTTTGTTCTGGAGGGCAGGTGACAACGGGTTTGCTAGTCTAACATGACGGTGTCAGCAGGGCTGTGTTTATTCTGGGGGCTCTAAGAAAACCTCTGTTACACTGCCTTTTCCAGCTCCTTACGAGATGCCAGCATGCCTTGGCTCCAGGTCCTGTATCATTACAAACTCTGCTTCCTCTGTCCAGCTCCTTCTCTGACTCTCCGGTCTCCCTCTTTCCTTTATAAGGACCTCTGTGATGATCTGTGCTTTTCCAAAATAATCTCCCCATCGCAACATCCTTCACTGGGTCATACCTGTGAAATCCCGTTTGCCCGATAAGATATTCAGAGGGTACGGAAATTAGGATGTCGATATCGCGAGGGTGTGTCATTCTGCTTACTACAATTTCCAAGACCTTGACGTGACACGTAGAGAACACGGCATCGCTTCTCCAGTATTTCTGCCACAATCATTGAATCACAAGGAGACAAGCATTCTCAAACTGAAGGGCAGTCTCTAAAACTGCCATAGAGTCTTCAAAACTGTCAAGATCCTGAGACCAAGGAGGGCTGAGGGTTGCTCTAGATCAAAGGAGACTAAAAAGATGTGGTGCCATAATGGATACAATTGGGGAGAGACGAAAATCGGGTCTCAAGCTTGGATATTAGCAGTGTACTAATTTTCTGATTTTGAATAGCACATTTACAACTGTTCTAGAAACCTGAAGTGGTGTCAAAATAAAAGTTGAAATAAAATAAGGCAGAAGAATATCACATTAAAAGTCATACTAAAGGGATGCTGGGTGGCTCAGTCAGTTAAGTGTCTGACTTTGGCTCAGGTCATGATCCCAGAGTCCTGGGATTGAGCCCCACATTGGGCTTCTTCCCCCTGCTTGTGCTCGCAAGCTCTCGCTCGCTCGCTCTCTCTCTCTCTCTGACAAATAAATAAATAAAATCTAAAAAAAAAAAGTCATACTAATAAACAATTCTTGTTTCTCAAAATTCCAAAGCAAAAGAGAAAGCTATTCTAACCAGTTTTGAAATTCTTTCTATTTCTTCAACTTTCTTTGGACTCTATGGGAGCAGATTCTTTCTAGGGCCTGAACCTCTTTGGTAATGAGCTAGGCTCAATTACAGCTACGAGAGGACATGCTTGTGTAGTAGCCTAAAACAAGGGTAGTGTTTGGTTTCTAAAGCCCCTTGATTAGGCACCATGGAATGATTAAAGCCACCAGGAGAAAAGCCAGGCTTCCAGATCTATCCACCAAGTGGGCTCTGAAATCCAACATGGTAAGGGGCTCCCCAGACCCATTAGGCCAGCTCACTGCTAGTACCCAGCCTCACACGGCTCCAGCTTTTCCTGCTCATACAACCTGGTCATTTATGTGACACCTCCCTGAGGCCCATGACTATTCCTAACTACCAGTTGAGTTGTATTTAAGCCCTGCTCTCATCCTGGAAACAAAGACAAAAAAAGAGATACAGGTTTTAATAAAATATCACAAAATATGTGAGTATATGATGCACAACAGGCAATGTCTTTTCTCTTCAGTGGACACAGGACAGACCATAACCGTTTAGGGAATAGGACAGAAAGAAGGAGCTTAATGTGAGAATTACATTCTGTGCTGATTAAGATGTTGAGGGAATTTCCAGAAAGCTTCAAAAGGAGGCAAATAAGGGCAATTGCACCTGTCAGGAACAGGCCGACGTGGTCATTATAAAGCTTCAAGTGTTGGTTCTGATTCACCTTGTGCACAAAAATCTTTCTAAATATTAAGAGATATTTGCACTGTCGCCAACAAAGAACACACAGAAAAAAACCTATAGTAAACAGATCTAGAAAACAAAGAATAATCACACACCAGGCAGGCAGCCAAATTTTATCCACCAAAGGCTTGAGATACAAAAGTGGGGGACAAGTGGGAGGACCACACCCAGAAGTCTAAGGGTCCCTGAGAAACAGGTCATCATAAGACCACTGCTAGCCGCCATGTCAGGTGGTCTGCCACAAATGCCACCCTCCCAGAGGCTCCAGGCAGAGCTCAGATGACAGTGAATCTAAGACAAATGCAAACTACAAGAGAGAAGAACAAAGTAATAAACCTTCTAACTCCCCAGACCCAAAACTCTGCTCCTTCTGCATACCCACCATGTCTGTGAATGGGGTTATGTCTGTGCTGGGAAGCATGCGGGGGTTTGGGACAAAGAAAGGAGACACGGGATTGAGGAGGCACTTGTCTGCCTGAGAGCCAGCACCGAGAGGGTAAGAGCGTGCAATCTGCGTCCCATGGCCTGGGCTGGAATCCAGGTGTAGCAACACTGCGCTCATGAGTGGAGCCTCTGGCAGCCTCGTTTCCTCAAAACTGCCCTATAAGGTTCCTGAGATCTGAACGAGAGTCTCATCCAGAGACCCGGCATAAATTATGATGACCAAGGATCCTGACCAAGGATCAACTATCAACTACACTCACTCTTCATCCATCTGGCAGCCTCGTGAGGAATGACTGTCAGCCAAAGCAAATGGTAGCCCCAGTCAAAGGTTTCCTCTTTCCTCTCTCTTTTCTTCTCATTCTTCCCATTCTAAGAATAGCATTTTCTTTCACTGTTTTCTAATGCTGCTTTCCTATATGGAGGTACGAGGCCATTAATCAAAATAAATTATCATTTTTATTATTCACAAAAATGATACAGGATTCGCAGGTGATTCATTCTAAGCCTAGCGGCAATTAATGGAGGCTATTTACCACATAAATACAAATTTCCTGCAAGAAGATAAAACCATTAGCCTTTCTTCTTTGAAGTTGGAGACCCTTGGGGTGCCGGTCAGGGCAGTAGGTATTTCTGCAGAACTGAAAAGCCCTGGACGGAGGACAAACTGATACATGGTAGGAAGCTCCGAAGCTACATCAAGCAAAGAAGGTAAGAAAAGGAAGCAAGAGAGGAAAGGTGAGGAGACCACGGAGGAGCACAGACTTCAGTTCTGGTGTCGGGAGCTAAAGCAAGAGGAAGAGAAGAGCACGTCCGGGGGGCCACACCACCATGATAAATGGGCAGGTGGAAGACGGATGAGATGAAAAGCTTCTCCAGAATGTTCCACAGTGTAACGCTCGATATATACCTCCTCTGGCACCTCTGGAGAGACTTTAGCAAAGACTTCTAATACCTTCTAAGGCATCTTTAAGAGGTCACACTGGGTTCTCCAGGGAAACCTAAAGGAAGAAGGTGCTTAGTGTTTTTTTGTTTTAGATATTTGACCCAATATTCCTTTAGGACTTAGAGTGCTTTGGGGAGTGTCTGAAGCCTAAACTCACTAGAAGAGGATTGTCCCACCTTGGGCTTCTCACAGTTGGAATACACACTATCACATGTAACTGCTGTTACAAACGAAAGAAGAAACAGAGGCTCAGAGAGATACCCTAACTCAAGAGCCAGGAATCAAACACAGGTTAGTCTAACTCTACCCCCAACACTTTGGGGTTTGGTTTTGTTGCCTTTTTTTTTTTTTAATTGTGAAATTCACATAACATAAAATTCACCATTTTAACCATGTTGAGATGAACAGTTTGTTGGCATTTAGTATACTCGCACTGTGTGCAACCATCACCATACCTGGTTTCAGAACATTTTCAGCACCCCAAAAGGAAATCCTGTCCCCTATGAGGAAGGAGACCCCATTCCCTCCTCCCCTAGCCCCTGGCAGCCACTAATCTGCTTTGTCTATATGTATTTGCCTATATTGGATATTTCATATGAATGGAATCATCTCTTTTGTCTGGCTTCTTTCACTTTGCATAATGTTTTCTAAGTTCATTCAAGCTGTACCCATGTCAGAAAAATAACACTTTTAAGACAATAATATTCCATTGGATAGACATACCACATTTTGTTTTTCCATTCATTATGGGATGGATATTTGGACTGTTTCCACCTTTAGCTGATACGGATAATGGTGCTATGAATATTCATGTCCAACACGTTTTTGTTTGGATAACTGTTTTCGATTCATTTGGGAAACCCCATACTTTTAATCACTGCACTGACTCTTCAAAATGAGATGGATCTTCACAACAACTACTCGGCTACAAGGCGCCCAAAGAGGCTCAGAAAGTATTTGCTGAAGGGACAGTGACAGAAATGACTCAGAGAAATGTCCAACTGAACCTTTCTCAACTTCACTACTAATTTCTGAAGTTCCAAATAAGTATAGAAGCTATCCCCAATACCAAGGAATCTTGGTAATACCAGCACGTAAAGTCACCTCATTTTTTAAATTACAAACTCCCCTGTAACTAAATGTCTAAAGCAGCTCACCCAAAATGCTGAAATACTGAAATGTGCATCGGGTTATATATAAATAATGCATCTCCAATTTTTGAGTGTTTGTTGCGATGTTTCAAGCTAACATCGAAGAGCCTATGGTCAAAAGCAAGAGCTTGAGAAGGCCCTTCCAGAAGCCATCGGAGTCTCCTGTGAAGCAGGAGCTTTAGACAGGTGAGGAAGGGAGGTGACAGAACCTGGGAGGATCTGTTTCTATCACTGGAGAATGGTCTAATGTCTGCTAAGTCATCTATTCCCGTGACTACATGATGAAATGAAACTGTAGGTGGTCTTGATGCTATAAATAGGAGGAACACCAGCAACTTTGCACCATTTTCCTGGTAGTGGATTTGATTTTAATTGCCTATACCACTGAAGGTACTGAAAATAGAAAATAATATCCAGGCCTTTGGGGAACTAAATTCTTCATGTTACAAACATTAAGTCTATTAAAAACTCCATTTATAAAGCATGATGAAAATTACTAAAAGGATGGGACTTTCTTTGATTTTTCCTCTTTGGTGAAAAGGCTCATATAAATCAGCCATTTTCTGTGGCCGTCATAAAACCCCTGTGGTCAGAGTTTCTATAGGTATCTGCTTGTATAAGATGCGAGCTTTGCAGGTGTGCAGAGCTGTGGCGTGTGAGTGTGAATCGTGGGCCGGCTTTCCTAGATGCAGCCCCATGGCCACTGACTACTGTTCTGATTATCCTCACTTCATTTCTCTACACCTCAGGGTCCTCACCTGTAAAAATAAGGCTAAAGATTTCTATCTCCCAGTACTGCTGTGAATATTAAGTTGGATAAATTGCCTCTCTTCCCCCTTCCTCCCACCTTCCCTTCCCTGATTAGCTCGCCACCCTCATAATGGATCACTGGGATCCCTGTTGAGTGCTTTCAGGTCTGGAGCAACAGCTATGATCCTGATCGGTGCACCAAAAAGCCTCAAGACTTAAGGGAAGAAAGGCTGATCATTTTATCTCTGTCACAGATCTCTCCAATCCCCCAATATGTGATGCCACTAACTGTCCCTACTGACACCAAGTATCAATACCACCATCAAACCAGAGAAACAGAGCTGAGGTCTCATAAATCAGGGTGGAAGGGTCTGTTCGCTAGAGGCTGTCACCCGTATATTAAAGCCTTCTGCTTGCCTCTCTCTTATGCAGGATAAAAATGCCTCAGCAGCTGATTATTTTAAGCCACATGCCCAGCCTGCACTGGGAATCGAAATCATGCAAGGACCATTTTCCCCTGGGCAAGCCTACATTAGGCACACTCCTACAAAAGAACAGGTAACAAAGAAGATACAGGTTTTCTGAGCAACACAATGGGCAGCTTAGATGAGCCATTCTCTTTCTGTTACCATATTAACTGTGTTCTATGCCTCAACAATAAGTCATCATGAATCAAAGAGCATTATTTTCAGCAGAAGTAAAGTTTTAGTAAAATATTCATGGGCTCTAGGCACCAATCCCAGTCCCTTGGAAGGTAAGATGAGTGGGCTAAGAAAGAGAGGCAGGCTGCCAAAACCAGACTCTGCTCTCAGGCTGGACCCTTCAATAGAGCTCTTTCCAGGGCTGGTCAGCAGTATTAGTGCAAACAATAATATGCAGGCAGCACCCACAAGGGCAAGGGGACAGCCATCTTTGGAAGAACAAAGGTTCTCCTCTTCAGTGGAGGTCTTCTTTTACTTCTGCTTGACTTGGTGCCGATAAAACCCCTCACAGCCAGCTTGAGAGACATCTGCTAGACTTTGTCCTGATGCTTAATGAGGCCCTGAAATCCTCCTGCCTAACTCGGCTGCAGTGGCCACTGGCTCACAACACTTCTAGACATTTCGGCAGAAGCATCAGGCATATTAGTGCCTGGGGCCATCTCTAGGATTCCACGAGGGCAATCAGTGAGGAATCTGGCTCAAACACGTGCATCCTTATTACAACCACAAACACTGCATTCTTCAAGTGAATTGAACCAAGAATATGGTATTAAGCAAAAAAACTGGAGTTAAAGCTGTGGTCTCTTTAATCTCAATTTAAAAGCTTTCTCTCTCCTTTTAAACAAAATTGGGGTCAGGTGTTATAGAGTATAGATGCATTTACAAGAGTGGTTATCCCTAGTTAATGGTTTGTAGATTAATTAATGAATATTCAGCAATTAACATGTAATACATCCATGATTGTAGAGTCACCCTTTCTTAATAAGGAAACTTAGTTACATATCAGATTGAAAGCACTCAAAAGATAATCATTAATTCACTCATTCCAGAACCACTTTCTAAAAATTTACTGTTAAAAACTAGAGTGAAAGGGAGCTAGTGTAAAATACAAAATGTAAAAGAAAATATAAAAGAAATCCCGTGACTTACAAAAGTTAAAAATCCATAGAAGGGCTCGTGCAAGTAAACAGACAACTTAGCTGAGATTCTATTCTATGAGAAATGTAAAATGCTCAACTTAAATGATTTTAAAAATAGTACCACCATGTATAGAGAATTTACTCTATCCCAGGCACTGTGCTAAATGTTTTACTTGCCTTATCTACTAATCCGTTCAATAGTCCTTTAAGTGCTTTCACAAATTTTACAAATGATGGAAGTGAAATTTTTGGAGGTTAAATGACCTCTCTCTAGTCAAACAAGTAGTTAAGAGTCACATTTCATTTAAGATTTTATTTATCTGAGAGAGAGATGAGTTCGGGGGGAGGAGCAGAGGGGCAAGGGAGAAACAAACTCCCCACTGAGCAGGGACTCCCATGTGGGGCTCAATCTCAGGACCCTGAGATCATGACCTGAGCAGAAATCACAGTCAGATACTTAACCAACTGAGCCACCTAGGCACCCTGGGGACAGCCACATTTTAACACAGTTGTGTCCGTCTTTACCAGCTTTATAAATTTTTTTAAAAGGAATATAAAGCATTCGGTAATATAGCAAACAAAAATATTTATTTTCATCTTATGAGCTCATATAGAAAAGAGTCAAGGTGTATAACAAGAGTAGCCAAATGAGAAGAGAAAGAAGAAAAACAGAAGCCAGGTGAGCAGTATCCAGACACATCAGATTCAGTGATCCAGCAATCCCACGTCCAAGTATGTATCCAAAAGAATTCTAATCAGGATCTTCAAGAGATATCTACCCTCCCTCGTTCCCTGCAGCACTAACTCACAATAGCCAAGAGGTGGAAGCAACCTCAGTGTCCACCGATAGATGAATGGATAAAGAAAATGCGGTCTGTATGAATGGATGGATGGATGGATACATACAGTGGCATATTGAGCGGCCTTAGAAAAGAAGGGAATTCAGGGTGTCTGGGTGGCACAGTCGGTTAAGTGCCAACTCTTGGTTTCAGCTCAGGTGGTGCGTGATCTCAGGGTCATGAGACTGAGCCCTGTGTCGGGCTCCCGTGCTCAATGAAGAGTCTGCTTGATTCTCTCTCCCTTTCCCTCTGCCCCTCTCCTGCTTGCTTGCTTGCTCTCTCTCTCTCTCCCCCTGGCTCTCTAAAATAATAAATAAACAAACAAATAAATAAGGGAATTCTGACATACACTACAACATGGATAGACCCTGAGGACGTTACACAGAGTGAAACAACCCAGTCACAAAAGGACAACTACTTCATGATTCTACTCCTGAGAGGTATCTAAATAGATCCATGGAATCAAAGAGTAGAATGGTAGTTGCCAAGGGCTGAGGGGAGTGAGGGAATAAGGAGTTGCCAGTCAAAGGGCATGAATTTTCCGCTAAGCACAATAAGTAGGCGCTAGAAAGCCACTGTACAACACCTACATTAACAGTACTTCCTTATGTACTTAAATATGTTAAGAGGGCAGACCTCATACTGTGTTCTTATCTCAACAAAAAAGTGTTGTTTTTTTTTTTTAACTTATTTATTTGTCAGAGAGAGAGGGAGAGAGAGCAAGCGAGCAAGCACAGGCAGACAGAGTGGCAGGCGGAGGCAGAGGGAGAAGCAGGCTCCCCGCCGAGCAAGGAGCCCGATGTGGGACTCGATCCCAGGACACCGGGACCATGACCCGAGCCGAAGGCAGCCGCTCAACCAACTGAGCCACCCAGGCGTCCCAAAAAAGTTTTTTTAAAAGGAGGTAAATGTCTCTTATCTAGGCCCCGGGATCATTTTTGTTCTACAAAGTGATGATTGGTTGACGAATTCTTGCGTGTCACTCTGATGTCTAAGCCTCCAGACTATACGATAGAAAGCACGGCCAACGTAGGAAACACTCTCACAACTTCGATAGCCTGCCTGTGCATGAACTCCACAACTATCATTTGCAGCAAGCAGTCCAAGACAAAAGCAACTCCACAGGGGAATTCTAGCCACTGGCCACAGGTAACCTCACCTAAGTGTGTCAACTTAGATGAGGTCGTCTGGTCTACAGGTGTATCAAATGTATCACGCACTGCACTGGGACAGAGGATTTCATTAATTCCTTGCTTCATAAATGTCAGCAATAAGAAGTATTAAACCCTTAATTCTACTGGGGAAGCAGTCAAGTTACAGGAAAAGAGATGAGCCTGGGTACTACAAATGTAACAGATCCCATCAGGGTCCCTGTACCCATCGTCAGCAGTTGGCCAGCAAACGACCCAGGTCTGAGGACACAGATCTGATCGCTCACTTTCTGGCTCTAAAACTCAAAAGTTTAGATGCTAGTAGGAATGGTTTGGTTTTCCACCATCACCACCATGAAAATTCCACTAGCATTTCAAGGAGTGTTCAGAGCTTGAAGAGAAGACAAGGTGGATTTCTTTTCAATCTTACCCACAGATCAAGTTTCTTCCTTATAATCTTAGTTTTCTCAAAGGGCCTCACGGCATCAATATAGAAGAGAATTTAAGAGAAAAGAAAGAGAGAAAATGCATTTCTCTCTTGGTCTTACCTAAAGGTGGTTCCCTGCATGAACAGGAATCGGGGTTTTCAAAAGATTCTGTGGGTCTGTTTCCCTATAGGATGAGGGCCACACACCGTTTGTGAGGTACCCAAAGGAAGACAGATGTCAAGTGGTCTATCCTCACCCATGGTTCTGGGGCACCTCTTTATCACACTTGCATGTGACCAAAGGAAGAATGTGCCATGTACCAGGTTCTCTCTGTTGAAGCAGGGCACTTCCCCAGTTGGCCCAAATAGATGTGTGGAGTATACATTTAGATACTCTTTTTGCCATCTATTCTAAAGGAAGATTAAAAACACGTAAATATAGCACTAATTTGCTACCTTGAGAAAGACACTAAAATCCTAAGAAGTTAAAAATAGCTACCATTTGTATTCTGTGGAAATGCCGCATACTGTGCCAATATTTAAAATATTAAGTCAGATTCTAACTGCAGTCTAAAAAATCTGCATCATTATTTGCATTTTACAGAAGTGGAAACAGAAGTTCAGAGAGACATGCCCCAAGACCACACAGCTGGGGTGTGAGAAGGTGGGGATTCGAACCCACACCTGACTAATTCCAAAAGTTCTTCCTGCCATCCTGAACTACTTCCAAATCTTAGCAAATCTTTCTGTAGTTCTAGCAACATAGCTTCTCTTTTATCAAAGACACCTCTCCTAAGGTATCATGGCTACCTCCAAATAGTCCCTTGATGGCATCTTCAATGACTACCACTGGCATTGGGACCCAATACAGATGGACTTTTATCATCACAATTCATACAAAAACACGACCCAGAGGTCCAACCTCAAAGCCATCCATTGATATACTTGGCCACTGAGGTGGGTGCCTTCCAACTTATTAGAATAAAAATACTTTGTAATGACTCCAGGGAGGTCTTAATGAAAGAGATCAATCTTCTCAACAGATAGAATCTGGATAATTTCTAAGTAATCAAGCTCATTACCCCTTGTTCTGAGCCGAAAGTATTTCCTCACCTTGTCTGAGTCATCCTTGCACCTTCCATAAAACAATCTCCCCTTTCACAATATGCCTCCTCAGACAATAGGCGTGAAACTCAATGGAAAAAAGAAAAAAGATTAAATGAATGTGTATTCTTAAGTAGAACTGCAGGAAACTGATGATACTTGACACTTTCTGATTCATTAAAAAAAAAAAAAAAGATAATTTCAAAGGGTTCAAATGAAACCTTAAGACAGAGGTTTTGCTGCAGGAATAAAAGCCAAAAAGCATAGTCGCTTCTGTAGAGACAGATGTTCCCTTGCTCTGTCATGCACCTGTCCTACAAGTAGGTAACCCAGGCTGTTGTGGTGATCCCTCAGTGGGGTAGACCCTGGCTCCTCTGCTCTCATTTTCCTGCCACGCTCAGCCCATGAGATGGTGGGGTGATCATGGACTAGTCTCAGGTCTCAGCTCCTCCTCCCACCATTCCACCCTCAACTTGGACAGCAGGGGAGGCAAGGGGGTGGGGAACACAAATCAAGATCTAGAAGTTGTACATCTTGCCTTCTGCCCATCTCCCACTGGGCAGAGGAGATTCACAGGGCCACAGCTAGGCTGCAAATGAGGTGGGGAAAGCTTGCTTGCTTGCTTTAAAGATTTTTTACTTATTTATTTGACACAGAGAGAGAAAGAGAGAAAGCACACAAGCAGGGGGAGCTGCAGGCAGAAGGAGAGGGAAAAGCAGGCTCCCCGCTGAGCAGGGAGCCAGATGTGGGACTCGATCCCAGGACCCTGGGATCACGACCTGAGCCAAAGGCACTTAACCGACTGAGCCACCCAGGAGCCCCACGGGAAATGCTATCTTTACCTGGATAGCCCCACGTACACAAAAACTAGGGCTCTGTTACCAAAGGAAAAGGGAAGAAGTGAAACTAGGTACCACCTGCCTTCTCTGCCGCACACAGAAAGAATGGGAACTGGGGGTCCACAGTGCTACAGAGTTGCTAGGATGGATCAGATAAACCCTACTAAGTTCGGGGGCACCTGAGTGGCATCTGCCTTCGGCTCAGGTCATGATCTCAGGGTCCTGAGACTGAGCCCCATGTCAGGCTCCCTGCTCATTGAGGAGCCTGTTTCTCCCTCTGCCTCTGTCCCTCCCCCCCAATCCTGTTTTTTTCTCTCTCTTGTGCGCGTGCGCGCGCGCTCACGCGCGCTCTCTCTCTCTCTCTCTCTCTCTCTCGCCTCAAATAAATAACTAAATAAATAATCTTTTAAAGAGACTTACTGAGGTTCTGGAAAAGCATCTGGAAAGATGTAAATGGAGATTTGGGGGCACCTGGGTGGCTCAGTGGGTTAAAGCCTCTGCCTTCGACTCAGGTCATGATCTCAGGGTCCTGGGATCCAGCCCCGCATGGGCAGGGAGCCTGTTTCCCCCTCTCTCTCTCTGCCTGCCTCTCTGACTACTTTTGATCTCTGTCAAATAAATAAATAAAATCTTTTTTTAAATGTTATTTTAAAAAAAAGATGTAAATGGAGATTTTCAAGCAAACTGGAATTAAGAGGAACTCACATTCCCAGAACTCACATCTCCAGCATACACAAGTTTCTAAGAAGCAGATATATATACATCCACAAGTTCATGGACAGCTCAGGAACATCTGTCCTTGGTCAGTCTGCAGGAGCACAGGCATCCTTGCTCTGTTCTCTCCACCCCTATCTGTGAGGCCAGGCTTGGTGACATTTCTTTCTCCTACTTCTGATGCTCAACTCTAAGGTGACCTGCAAAGATTCTGAAGGGCATCCATCTTGTAAGAAATGAGATGAATTCAGATATTCAAAAATTCTTTATGATTTTTCTAAAGCTGTCTTTCAAGGAAAAATGACCCCAAGTTACCAGGGCCTCCTTCAAAGTTCCACAAGATTCTGAACATCGCATTCTGAGTAGTCTGAGCTACTTAGATAAAACTACCATCTAACCAAACCCAGCTGACTGTCTAAAAAATATATAGTACATAAAAAAATATATAGTACATAAAATCCAGAAGTTAAAAAGAAGGTAACTGAGGGGTGCCTGGGTGGCTCCGTCAGTTAAGCTGGTAAGTGTCTGCTTTCGGCTCAGGTCAGGATCCCAGGGCCCTGGGATGGAGCCTCACATAGTCAGGCTCCCTGCTCAATGAAGCGTGCTTCTCCCTTTCCCTTCTCCACTCTCTGTCTCTCTTTCAAACAAAGAAATAAAATCTTAAAAAAAAAAAAAAAAAGAAGGTAACTAAGAGGTCCCAGGGGTTAAATATGGTGATGCATAAAGCAATGAATGACTCATAAGGGAATGAAACCCTTTTGGGTACCAGACCACAAAAAACTTCTCTCCCACCCTCAGCCACTACATGAGACCTGACATTTTCTCGACTCCACACTGCAGAAAAACTTTCCCGAACTGAAGAAAAGAACATTGCTCTGCATAGTGTTTGTGGTCATTTCAGAAAATGTGAGCTCTCTGGAGCCAAACATCCAAGATCAAGTCCCAAACCCATACAGAACTGGCTAAGTCATCTCAAGCGAACCACCTCACCTTTTCCTTTCTGGGCACCAGGCTCTGCACAGGCTCGCTATGATGCTTAAATTAATATATGCAAATTGCTCACAATCCTTCCTAACAGAGAGTACCCAATTCTTTTTGGGTTTTTTTTGCTTGTTTAATGCCTTTGACTGTAATAAGTAGCATATATAACATAAAATTTACCATTTTAACCATTTCTTAAGTGTACAAGTCGGTGACATCAATTGCATTTACAGTGTTGTGCAACCATCACCAGGATCCATTTCCAGGACTTCTCACCATCTCAAACAGAAACTCTACACCCATTAAACAATAAGCCCCTGCTCCCCTCTCTTCTCAGCCCCTGGATGCCTCTGCAATTTCCCTCTATCAACACGAAAGCCCCCAATTCTTAATGCAAACCAGTTGAACACAGAATAGGATGCCTTGAATGCAAGTTTTCCATAATCCATTTCTTTGTTTAGTAGATCAAATGCTAAAGAGGCAAACAAAGCCTGGCTCTAAGAGTCCCTGCCCCCACAGTGGAATAAAATGCCTCCTTCACCATGACAGCAGGGCAAGCTCTTCAGCAGGAAGATAGATGAGCAGGAAGAGAAACCCCTTCCCTTCCACAGAGAGGAGAATAAGGGATGGGGAAAAAAGTGCATCCCCATGCCTCCCCCGCCCCCCGCCTCCTCCCTCTGGAGTGAGGATAATGTGAAGGGCAAGGGAGAGCTGTGGCCCTCACATCCCGAGTACTTTATCACTTCTCAGCCTGCCCTTCTCACCAACCATGGGCACAGCAACATCACCTGCAGGGACAGTATTCAACCAGGTGCAAGAGACCCTGAAGTTTACATTCCCCAAGATGCCCTTGACACTCATGTGGTGAACACACAGTTCCTTGGAAGTGCAGCCAGGAACCTTGCCAGATTGGAAGAGAGGCCAGTTACTGTAGCAGTGACCACGTGGCTGGGGATCGGAGCCCACAGCCGGTGCAGCCAGACGGCAGAGGAACATACACCGCCAAGAGAAACCAAGATGAGGCTCAGTCAGCTGGAATACGCCACTGGGCCTTGCTTGAGCCCAGAGATGCAGATCATAAGTCACTGATCCACGTACACCTGCAGAGAAAGTCACCGTGGCCAAGAGACACTGCTCCTGGAGGATCGGAGGTAGAGCAGAGCACACCACAGAAGCCCTGCACCACAGTCGCGGCCCCACACCCTAACGATGTACACATCTGTACGTTTCCTCTGTGCGTGTGAACTGTAAGTTACAACTGGTGGCCGCTCCGCCGCCACCTGACTTAGATATGGAGAGAGAAATGTTCCTAGGACTATGTGTCGAATCTTACAGACAAAACCATTTCTGCATTAAGCAGTACGCGTCCTCTGCGGGGACAGCAGTGAACAAACACAACTCCGTGTGCAACACCAAACTTACCATTTGAAGGTACAGGTCTTTTCAGTCTCTCACAACTGCTGACGGGGGTGCAAATTTGGCCGACTACTTTGGAAAACTATTTGGTAGCATCTCCTAAAGCTAAAGGACACCTCCCCTGAGGAAGCGGTAATTCTACTCCGAGGTATTAACTCAAGAGAAATTAGTGCTTTTGACCACTGAAAGGCACATACAAGAATGTGCACAGCAGCATCATTCATAAGAAACAGATCCTAGAAGCAAACCAAACAGCTGTCAACTAACGGATGTCTACAGTGGGGGATACTGTACAGTATGATGCTGTTCATGAATAAAACGGAATGAACTCCTACATATAGCAACATGGATGATTCTTACATGTATTACAATGAGGGAAAAGGTAAGACTCAAAAGAGTATACACAGTATGATTCCATTTATACAAATATAAAGACCAGGGGCGCCTGGATGGCTCAGTTGGTTAAGCATCTGCCTTCAGCTCAAGTCGTGATCTCCAGGTTTTGGGATTGAGCCCACTTATCCCTCTCCTTCAACCCCTCCCCCATACTCTCTCTCTCTCTCAAATAAATAAACAAAATCTTAACAAAAAAATATTAAAAAAAAATATATATATATATACACACATATATGAAGACCAGGTGAAACTTAAAAGTCAGGATAGCAGTTCCCTAGCAAGAGAAAGTGAAAAGAGAGGAAGTATTAACTTGGAAGGGGCATGAAGGAGCCTACTGAGTTCTAGAATACTCTTCACTTCATTCGTGTGGCAGTAACACACATTTTGTCATTTATATTTATCTATGTAAAATTTTACCAAACTGTACATCTAGGATTTTTGCAACTGGATACATGCATGCCATGCCTTATTCTAAAAGTTTCCTAAAAATCCACACATGCATACAGACACAAACATACTTACAAACAGTCTTTCTACTTAAACTTGAGGAATCAGAGTCTTTAGTGATAACAGGAGAGTCAGCAGAGTTACTATGCTACCCCAAAAAAGTTGCTCTATACACATGCTGAAAATGTCTCCTCTAATGTCCTCTGGGGATCAGTGCAGGCTTCTTCCTGGTCACCTCCAATAAAGGTTTCCTCTTCATTTACCTGAGGCCACCTCTATATGTAGACCTCTAGCAGCTGTGTGTTGGACAACTGGAAAAAGGAAGGCTTAACTTAAGAAATTTTAGTATCCGTTAAGTACTTGATCAAAACAATTATTTTAAACGTGTGTAATAAGGAACCTGGAGTTGTGATGGGCATGAGCCACACTTTCATGTTGAAACAATCACAGTAACTGGGCTAACTTTTTTTCTTTTGAGCATACCTATATTATTTTCTTTTGAGCATACCTATATTATTATTATTATTATTATTAAAATATAGTTGACCTAACTCCTACTTTTTCAGTAGGATTTCAGTAAATACATTAAATGTAAATGAATTAAACACCACAATTAAAAGGCAAAAATCGGCAGAATGGATAAAAAATAACAAACTATATACTGTCTGCAAGAGACACAATTTAGATTCAAAGAAATAAATAAGTTGAAAGTACAAAAATGAAAATATATACCATGCAAACAGTAAACAAAAGAGAACTGGAGTGTCTATAATATCAAATGGACTTTAAGAAAAGTATTATTATTAAATACAAAGAAGAACAGTTTATAGAGACAAAAAAGTCAATTAATGAAGAAGTATAACAGAAAAATTTATGCACCTAATGAAAGTACACAAAAATAAATGAAGCAAAACTGATAGAATTGAAGAGAACACAGAACTCAAAAATAATAGTTGAAGACTCTGATACTTTATTTTCAATACTGGATAGAACAACTAGACAGAAAACCAGTAAGAAAATAAAAGATTTGAGCACCACCATAAACTGACAAGTTCTAACACACATCTATAGAATACTTCATTCAACAAGAGTAGACTACAATTCTTCTCAAAGTGGACATGAAACATCCTCCAGGATAGACGGTAAGTTAGACGATAAAACAAGCCTCAATAAATTTATTTTTTCTAGTTTTGTTAGCAATCAAAAAACTTACCACAATTTAAAAATAATGACACTTAGATTGCTTCACCGGTGAATTCTACAAATATTAAAGAATTAATACCAATCCTTCACAAACTCTTCCAAAAAACAGGAGAGGGGCCACTTCCCAATTTTCTTCAAAGCCATTATTACTCAGATACAAAAACCAGACAAAGACATCATTAGAAACTTATTACTCAGATATAGAAATCACACAAAGACATCATTGGAAAGCTCTAAAACAATATCTATTATGAATACAGACATGTGGGGCACCTGGGTGGCTCAGTGGGTTAAGCCTCTGCTTTCAGCTCAGGTCATGATCTCAGGGTCCTGGGATCGAGCCCTGTATCCTGCTTCCCCTTCTCTCTCTGCCTGCCTCTCTGCCTACTTGTGATATTTCTCTGTCAAATAAATAAATAAAATCTTAAAAAAAAAAGAATACAGACATGTAAATCCTTAACAGAATATTTTTTAAATATTAAATTTGGAATTGAATGGTCTAGTCCCTAGCAAACAGGACTTCTTCCACAGGAGACTAAAACCATCCTCTGAGTTTTAACCACACTCTCTATTAGGCACTTAAGCAATCTCATTATTTCAAACGCCATGATAAAACAGATGAAATCAATGTAATTATAAATAAATATCTCAAATTCACTCCATCTTCTCTATCTCCAACTAAAAATACACTGCAGGTTGTTGAGGCATTTCCACTTTTTGTGACTGATGTGTTAACTACCATCACTCTAAAATTATACTGGTTTTTTACAGAATCAGATTACACAGAATCCAACCTTCTATGCTATCCAACATTCCTAACAAGAAGACATTTGTCCTTTGATGTAACATTTCCAGTATTTCAAACTGACTGATCTCTTTGAAATTTAAGTAAGCTATTGTAAGTATAAGGTCAGTTTTTTTTCTTTTTGCAGGGATTGGGCTTTTAAAAAAATTTTTTTTTCAGTGTTCCAAGATTCATTGTTTATGCACCACACCCAGTGCTCCATGCAATACATGCCCTCCTTAATGCCCACCACCAGGCCTGCCCATCCCTCCACCCCCCTCCCTTCTAAAACCCTCAGTTTGTTTCTCAGAGTCCAGTCTCTCATGCTTCATCTCCCCCTCTGATTTACCCCAATTCACTTTTCCTTTCCTTCTAATGTCCTCCATGTTATTCCTTACGCTCCACAAGTAAGTGAAACCATATGATAATTGACTCTCTCTGCTTGACTTATTTCATTCAGCATAATCTCCTCCAGTCCCATCCACGTTGATACAAAAGTTGGTATTCGTCCTTTCTGATGGAGGCATAAGGGATGAAAGACCTCAACGTGAAGCAGGAATCTATCAAAACCCTAGAGGAGAACATAGGCAGTAACCTCTTTGACATCAGCAACTTCTTTCAAGACAAGTCTCCAAAGGCAAAGGAAACAAAAGCGAAAATGAACTTTTGGGACTTCATCAAGATCAAAAGCACCGCAAAGGAACAGTCAACAAAACAAAGAGGCAACCCATGGAATGGGAGAAGATATTCGCAAATGACACTACAGACAAAGGGCTGATATCCAAGATCTATAAAGAACTCCTCAAACTCAACATCCAAAAAAACAGATAATCATGTCAGAAAATGGGCAGAAGACATGAGCAGACTCTTCTCCAAAGAAGACATACAAATGGCTAACAGACACATGAAAAAATAAACATTTTTTCTCATCAGGGAGATTCAAATCAAATCAGAGAGATTCAAATCAAAACCACATTGAGATACCACCTTATACCGGTTAGAATGGCCAAAATTATCAGGACAGGAAACAATGCGTGTTGGAGAGGATGGGGAGAAAGGGGAACCCTCTTACACTGTTGGTGGGAATGCAAGTTGGTGCAGCCAGTTTGGAAAACGGTGTGGAGATTCCTTAAGAAATTAAAAATAGAGCTTCCCTAGGACCCTGCAATTGCACTACTGGGTATTTACCCCAAAGATACAGAGGTAATGAAAAGAAGGACCATCTGTACCCCAATGTTCATAGCAGCAATGGCCACAATCGCTAAATTGTGGAAAGAGCCAAGATGCCCTTCAACAATATGGTCTATATATACAATGGATTAATGTTAGTTTTTAAGTATCCCATAAGGGTACTGCTTTTCACCTTTCTCTCTTCACTACACTGGAGAGAAAATTATAGTCACTGAGTGGTAGAAGGCTTACTCGCCATATTATAACCCTGAAGTGGACTAGAAGATCATAAATCACCATAAAATCTCAACCAAACGCCTTTCTCTAAAGCAATGTGCTTTGCAAACCTCACTGAACCTTTGATTTACCAGAGGAACTTATTAAAAACGCATATTCCCAAGTCTTTCTTAAAAGATTCTGATAAGTTTGTAGCTAGGCCCAGGAATCTGCATTTTAACTCACCCCTTCCCCCAAATATTCCTGACTACACTAGGAGAAAACATTGAGCTAGAGGTACTTGATTTCTAGATTATCTACAGTTAATAGGAGCAATTAGGGACCAATACAGATCCCCAGGAAAGCCCTCTTCTGTCCTAACCCACTGCTTTAGAATGCTAGTGGTCCCCACAGCCACATGCACTTCCTAGAGGGGTTGGAGAAAAAAATTTGGACATTGTTTCCTAAAGATGCAGAGAAGAGCCCACTGAACAGAGAGCAGGCAGGAGGGGCAAGATTTCCTGTAGCAGATGTCTCAAATATTGAGGAATTATAGGGTGTGTGAAAAGTACAATACAGTTCTAGTATGTGCTACCACAAAATGGGAGATCCTTCCAAGGCTCAGACTATCTATACTATCCAACGGTTAGCAACCATTACTATGTAGAGGAAGAGAAAGTCTGCTACGGAAGATTCTCTTCCATACTTAATTCCTTCCAAGCTGCACATCACTTCAAACAGATTACTCCTTAATTCAAGACCATGTCTGCAAAATAATCAAGTCGATGCCCACAACATAGTTAAGTCAACTTGGTACCAGCCTCAACCATGGGTGTTCTCCTTGTCCTTTCTCCCTCTCTCACTCTTTCCCACTCTTCTCATTAAATAAATGTTGGCCATCCAAATGCAATCAAAACACTTGATCAAACCCTGTGTTGAAAAGATAAATTCATCTTTGTAAATGTGTGCCATTTAAGGGCTTTCATTTTTATTTTGAATTTCTGATGGTTTGATATAAAAGACCATACAAATCCGTGAAAGCATATTGGGTTAGAGTTTACTGTTGTACAAAAGGATCTTTGGATGACTCTGCATGATCTATGTATATATGCATAGTTCAGAAGACAAGTCAGCTCTGAACCGGTGTCCTGCCTCTGTGTCAAGGAGGAACTTCCCCCCCCACAAGAAGCCTTCAACATAGGAGAGTAAAAATCTGATCACACAAAATTGGGATTGCTACTGCAACAGGACCATCCCAATTAGGTCCACTTTTCCTCGCTGAGTATGCAAACGTAGAAGAGGATCATTCATAAGGCCAAAGTGAAGAATGGATTCTGATTTCTACATTCCACAGCTCTTATTTCTGTCTCCACAGCTCTTATTCCATATTTCTATGGAATGTTTCCTGACTCCCATAATCACTAAACCCTTACCCCTTTCCTCTTGCCTGAATATTCCAACACAGCCTTCCAATCTTGGCTTAACATCTACTTTCTTCAGATAGGTGTGTCCAATCCCCTCACTCTAGGTGAGCACTTTCTTTCTCCCCACACAATTTTTAATTATGATTTTTTTATTACTAACCATGTAGTTATCATTACGTTCAAAGATTTCTCTCTCTACCAACTCCTACTGGTCAATATGCTCAACTAGGATGGCTTTGTGGATTGCTATATTACAAGTATCTAGCAAGTGTCTTTAATGCATTAGATTCTTAATAAATGATTTATTAAGAATCTAATGCATTCACAATGACTGAATGAATTCTACCAGATGGACTTCACAACAGAATACATAACTTTTAGAGTAAGTAAGTTAAGCCTTTACTTAGTATTAGGTGCTATAACAAATATACATTTGTACATGTATATAAATATACATTTATGCATGGGCCCATGTGTAGTTTTTTAATTATTGTAGGCACTTTTAAGTACAAAAAATATATGGCATACATACTTTAAGGTTCTTCACATATATGAACTAAACTTTTAACTAAATAACTATGAGAATAAGGTGAAATGATCAAAATGGTGGTTCTCTGATTTTTTTTTTGTACATCCATCTTAAGTTGCTTCAGGGTAACCAAAATTGATATATGCCTATAGCATAGCAAATATTTCAAAACTAAGATCTTACCCATGGCTTTATCCAACATCATTCCTAAGAAGAGATTTGTTCAATATGTATTCAAGAAATGTATCTACTTAAGTACTACACCTAAATTTAGATTTTGAATCAATAAGAATGAAGTTTCAGCATTTCTATATTAAAAGTTGGCCCATGGATATGTTCTCAAGAAATTGTGATTATTGTCACTTTAATTTTGCATAATGCTATGTAAATGGTGTTATTATATTTCATTATGTAAATGTTAGCCATTACTGAGATAATCTGGAAAATTATATCCACGACACAAGAAATCTTTACATGTGTTATTCCCTTCTCAGAAGCCCACAGGCCCTTATTTCCTCAGAACTTTTATTCAGATGGCCCTTAGAAATGCCTAAAAAAAATTAAAATTGTGTTTGAACAGTAAGGTGAAGATTCTCAGACTTTAAAAAGCCAGAACAATAGGGGTATCTGAATGACCCAGTCAGTGAAGCATGCGACTCTTGAACTTGGGATTGTGAATTCAAGTCCTGTGTTGGCTATAGAGATTACTGAGAAATAAAATCTTAAAAAAAAGTCAAAACAGTTTGAAACTTAATCACAGATACACATACACACACATACACACACACACGCTTATACACTTACATCCCTGAATGGACTGAAGTGACCCAAATGCAAGTCAACATCTAGTAAAAGGTGCTGGAGATCCTATGGCATAGTATTTTCAAACTGTAGTCTTGAAATCAATTTGGTATGCTCCCACAGGCATTTTCTTAGAAATGGAATAGAGTGCAGTGGGACGGAATAGTTAATCAGTGTTGGAGGATAGCAAATCTTTCCTAACTTAGGAACTGTGGCACCATGGGAAATCTTAGAACGGGAGCTATGTGTGTATATGTGCAGATGTATTTGGAAATGATAAACCCATGGATAAAGACCGTATACATTTGGAGCTCAGGAATGCCGCAGCACAGAGTAACCATAGCTGAGGATAACCTAGTGAAAAAGGCTTCCTGTCCCTCCTTACTATGGAAACCAATAGAGAGGGTACTGTGCTCCTTGATCACTACAGTGGTCTCCCAAGGGACAGGAATGACATCTGAATGCTAGACACCCTTTTGGGATCATTCACCATAAGGCCAGAGTAAAAACCACTGACTCCTTCAGAGAAGAGGGAACTCCCCATAGGGTTGCTGAACTTCTCATAAGACAGGAATCCCAAGGGGGAGTAGAGATTCTTACCATACATAGGATGGAATGTTGAAATTATTTAATTTGAATATTCAAAGAAATGGTACCTCATTTTATACACCAAGGAAAGTGGGCCATATTATTTATATAAGTATTTCAGGTATTTTAAGTTGTATTGGTCCACAGACAAAATTGACTTCTGTTAGTATGACTTATGAACCTCATACATATATATACCACACATACAATATGGTATCCTATAAAGGAGAATGATAATTTCACTAGTGTTAAAAATCTGAGTTCCTGTAGTTTTGATTTCACACTGTATGATTCCTGGGCATTTGAGTGGGCTTTAAAAAAAAAAAAAGGAAAGAAGGAAGCTTTACTCTGTCAAGAATATCCCCATGTCACCTTTAATTTGGCAGTTGTTAATACACCCAGAGAAAATGACCTTAGTAGAAGGGAAGGTATAAGCTCGTACAATGCAGAAGCAGGCAACAAGAAAGTCTTCACGGACCCTGGGTGGCTCTGTCGGTTCAGTGTCTGCCTTCAGCTCGAGGCCTGATCCCAGTGTCCTGGGATCGAGTCTGCCATCGTGCTCCCTGCTCGGCAGAGAGTCTCCAGCTCTCTCTGCCTCCGCCCCTCCCCCTGCTCGCGCATGCGCGCGCTCTCTCTCTCAAAAATAACTTTAAAAAAAAAGGTCTTCAGATGACCTTGAAAGAGAAAGAGAAAACCCTAGATTGCCACAGGGACTCTGTCTCCAAAGTGTCTTCAGATGTCATAAAACCTACTCTTCTATGGACAGCGTTCTGGGTCCCATGGCAAGACTCTCCTGGACAGGGCAAGGTCTTCCTTCTCTATTCGATTTACATAAAACCTACAGAACATAAATACACACATACACACGAGCACATGCACACAGGAACACTATCCACATGTTTCTCTTTGAGCACAAACCTAATTGCAGGCATCAGCAAAGCAATAATTTTTTAAAAGACCCACAATTATCACATAATTAGGTATATGGGAGGAAACGACATTGTTTTTCTTGCTATATCACACAATCAATATTGCATTGAACCACATGATTCTACCAATATTTGACTGACTTACAAAAATGACAAGTTAGCTCAGTTCAACCTAACATTGTTGCAGTTCTTACCATGTACAGAACCTGTAAGAACAGTTTATTTGATGTACGACCTTTACAAAGTGACAGACAAAACGACAGTGCTACACAGTGAAACCCTTATGATAATTTCACAAAAGACAGAGAAAGAATAATGTGGAAGGATATTTTGGAGGGGTGCGACATAAACAAGCAAGAACATAGAGAGTCAAATGAATGCATCACCACCTAACACATACAACTCACAGCACATCTGGTCCTTGTCCTCAACCATATTCAATTTAGTTAGGAAGATACAATACATGAAAAAAAAAATTACATCTAAGATTTAGTAATTTTCACTTGGGACATATAAACCAACACAAAGAGTACCAAACTGGACACTTTTTAGAATTTAAATAGTGTAGGGTGCCTGGGTGGCACAGTGGATTAAACAGTTGACTCTTGGTTTTGGCTCAGTTCGTGATCTCAGGGTCAGAAGATCGAGCCCCACATCCAGCTCTGCACTCAGCATGGAGTCTGCTTAAGATTCTCTCTTGTTCTCCCTCTACCCACCAACCCCCCCCCACACACACTACTCTCTCTAAAATAAATAAAAATTCTTTTTAAAAAATTTAAAAAGCATAATTCTCTTATTAAACAAAACATGAGGAAAGAAACAAAAACAATGTCTAAAGAGATTCATATTATAACATACCAAGTTTCTTCGCTCACAAGAGTCATGTTAAAAAAACATTTAAATGTTTAAAAATGTTTCAAGTTCTCCACCAATTTAAATATTGCACAGAAGTCAAGAATGGCTAAGACCAAATAAATGGCACTAGATTTTACAGAAGGAAAAAGATGGAGAGAAACATAAATCTCAGAGGGATTAAATATTTAGTAAAAAGGTTTAGAGATAAATAAAGTGTTTATTTCCATCTCCTCCCAAAACCCAACTACAATGATAGTAAAGGAATAAAGAAGGAATGAGCATACAATGACAAACACAGGGGAGGCATCTTTAGTGGATCAGAGCGTTTAATACATTTTAAGGAAGCAGAACCAGGGACAGAAAAATGGAAACAACTCGGGAAAACAGTGAAAAGTTAAAAAAATAATAAAATTAAAAAGTGCCGTACAGAGCAACCAATAAAAAAGCAGCCAATTCTCACCGCACAATCACACACACAAACACACTCTGGCTTAGGCCTTAATGCAGCTAAGTACTACAAAGGTGAGAATGAAGAGCAACACTGAGGAAAAAGGACTGTCTGAAAGCCTGGGAATATAGAACAGATGAGCCATCACATCCCTTCTTCGACCCCACCACTGGCAAGGAAAGACACAGGATAACAGCTATATAGAAGCCTTGAAAGAATCTCATCCCAGATTACAGCAAAAGGACAGGAGCCCCAAAAGGGGATATATAAAGGGGTCCTTCAGTTGAAGAAAACAGAACAATTACATTATCTTATATACTGACAATTTGATAATAATAGTGATGGGCATTGAAAGATCTGATGAGGTAAGAACAAATAATTCTAAATAATTCATAGAAAAGTAAGCAAATAAAGAAAAGCAATTATTAACTCCAGGGAAAACAAAAAGCTGAATGAAAAACTTACTCCTCAGATAAGACTTCATAAAAATTTGAAACTTCAGTTCATCCAATGGCACCATTAAAAAAGGAAAAAAAGCAAACCACTTTCTGAAAGAAAATACCTGCAAAAGATCTTTTTGACAAGATTCATATCCTGAATACTTAAGAAAGTTCCTCAAATCAATAATAACAAGAAACCCAAATAAAAAACATGGGCAAAAGGCTTTAACAGAGTGCACAAAAGAATATATCAAAGTTACCAATAAGTACATGGAAAGATGCTTATTAGGGAAATGACAGTAAAGGAATTTAAGTTAAAGGAGTTTTAAAGACCAAAAAACAAAAACAAAAACAAAAAACAAAACTTCAAGAGATCTGGTATGACAGAAATGTTCTATAAGTTGTGCTGGGTGATGACCATGCAGATATACACACACATAAAAAATTCACAAAGTGGAATACTTAAGATTTGTATAACTTATTCAATAAAAATTATACTTCAATTTTTAAAAATATAATCATCAGCAATCACTGGTTTTTGTCATAATATATGACTAGAGAATGCAGAAGTAAAGAGATGAATGTAAGACAACTGAATATTTACCTATCTTCACCAAATATGAAAAAATAGATCAAGAAGTAGTTATATAAGCCTATCTTATAGAGATGTTGTGGTTAGTAATAGCTTCCTCTGAGGAAACAAGACTGGAGGTTGAGGGCAGGGGAAGGGGGCCTTCTATTTTTCATAATAAGCCCTTTACATTACATTATTTTATATTTGATTTTTAAACTGTATATATTAATTTGGTAGGAAAATTTTTCCACAAATGTTAAATTATAAATTATAAATATATGATTATTTATATAAACATGGAACAGACAAGGCCTTTTATTTTTTTTTCCTTTTTTTTTTTTTCATTTCTTTTCAGTGTAACAGAATTCATAGTTTTACACCACACCCAGTGCTCCATGCAA